>JAQGBZ010000136.1:0-155103 GCA_034687125.1 Neelides folsomi
CGGTTAGTGTCAACCTCGGTTAAGATCACCAAAATTGGTGTATCCCGTGAAGTTGATCTTATCCGAGGTCCAGTGTAATGAAAATATAATAGGTATGTATGCATTACATAATGGTACCCTAATCTATATTAAATATTATGTAATTCGAGTTAAATGGCATTTTATCGTTTTTAAGAATTGGAACAAATTGGGGTTTAATGGTAATTGAATTAATGAGGAATCGATAATGTAAAAGGGAAAAAAAAGATTTTATGTGCACTTCTTGCCAATTATGATAAATTTGTCCTACTTGTAAAATTCATAAAAACAAATCTAATCAATCGGGGCTAATTGCAACAATGGGGGTGTTGTGCACATAGCGCCCGTGAGCTTTTGAATCTCTCTGGACACGTCAGCCTTCGTCAACAGAAAAAGGAATTTTCCAAAAGCTGTCAAGAAATTAACTCGCTGTTAAACCTTCTTTAATTAAGGTAATTAAGGCTAATAATTTAAATATATTTAATGATCATTTAAATATATTAATGACCATTTAAATTATGCCATTTAACTTTCGTTTGGCTATTAACTATTAATATTTTGTATTTTCATATCTTGTATTTATATAGGTTCACAAATGGAGTCGTCCTTCTCAAACGAAAATAGTCCAAATCCATGGGCGAAAAATAAGATTATTGGGAATAAAGACGAAAATGATTCTGATAATGAGCCAGAGGAAATTTTATATGAAGACAGCATTATTGGTTAGATCAAATATTTATTTCAATGATATTTTATGGACAATTAACGTTATCTTTTGATTAATTTATAAAATTAACTTTAATGCTTAGATTCCATTACATCAAAATTTTCCGAATTGGACAGCAATGATTTGCTTTTAAAAACAATTGAACATTTGAAAGAAAACATCAAACCTGGAATTTGTCTGATTTGTATTGAAAATATTGAAAGTCGAGAAGCTGTAAGTTATAAATTGAATCGTTTTTACTTAATTAGTTAAATCATGAATACGCTAGTATTAAAATAAAAACGTAATTAATAAAGTTGTTCTTAAATTCCTATACAAAATTGTCAATGTCGTTTTTCTCAGATCTGGTCGTGTAAAAACTGTTATGGGATTCTTCATTTGGTCTGTGTCCAAAGATGGGCGAAAGATTCAATTCACAATTCTAAAGAAGCTGCAGCTAAAAGAGAATTTACTTCACCAATATTCTGGTGTTGGTGTGTGAATCAAAATATTTATTCATTTTCAATGTAAAATTGTTTAATTTAACTAATGTAATGATTATTTAGCCCAAAATGTAGAGGGGAATATAAAGAAGAAGAATTTCCAAACCGATATTTATGCTATTGTGGGAAAGTTTGCAATCCTCCGTTCGATCCTTGGACTGCTCCTCATTCATGTGGAGTTCCATGTGGAAAGCCGCTCCTGCCACTTTGTGGACACAATTGTCTACTTCTATGTCATTCTGGTAAGATTACACATTAATAAATAATGCTATAAATTTCAATTACATATTTAATTGATATCATTTACATTAATATTCAAACTGTGAATTCCTTATTTAAAATATAATTAACTCATTATAGGTTCGTGTGCTCCTTGTCCAAAACAAGTTACAAATTCGTGCTTCTGTGGTCAATCATCTCCATTGACTCTTCGTTGTAATGCCAAGGATTGGTCTTGTAACAATGTTTGCGAAAAGGAATTTCCTTCTTGCGATCACAAATGCCCAAACATTTGTCACAAAGGAGAATGCAAAATCTGCAATGTTGAATTGAAAATTCAATGCAATTGCTCTGATCCTTCCATGTTGACCATTTCATGTTCTGAGATGAAAAATTCCTTACTTTCCTGTGCGAAGATTTGTTCAAAGGTCCTTGGGTGTGGAATTCACAAATGTAAGGATGTTTGTCATCGAGGAGACTGCGGGCCTTGCGAGTTGAGTTGTCCATGTGGGAAGGAGAAAGTGAGATGTGGAGAAGATGGAAACTCTGGAAAGAATCGTCAATGCTGCCAAGATACTTGTGATAAAACTCTTGACTGCGGAGTTCATTTCTGCGAATTGAAATGTCACGATGGATCATGCGGTTCTTGTCTTCAACTAGTGAAGAAGAAATGTAATTGTCAAACATATGAAAAGGAGGTTCAATGTTCCAAAGAATTTGTTTGCCAGAGCAAGTGCAAGAAAATTAAAGATTGTGGAGTTCATCCTTGTAACAAGAAGGTAAATTCTTATCCGAGTATATATCGAGTATAATATCCTTAATAATTAATAAGTAATGTGATCTGATCTGATCTGATTCATTATACAATATATTGGTAGTTATTGTAATTTACTAAAGACACGATTTGTCAATTAACCTATTTAGTGCTGTCCAGGGGATTGTCAAACTTGTCGGAACACTTGTGGAAAGACATTAGGCTGCAAGAATCACAAATGTGAAATGCTTTGTCATCGTGGTCCTTGTTATCCCTGCACTTTAAAATCTCAAGTCAAGTGTAAATGCGGAAAAACGGTGAAGTAGGGCAAAATATTTCGACTTTTTAATTTCCGTTTAAATGTATGAATCCAAGTTATTTTTTAGTTTAATAAATTATTTCGATTCAGATTGGTTCCTTGCGGTTCGGAAAAGAAATGTCTTCCACCTTCTTGTCAAGAGCCGTGTAACAAAAAGAGCAAATGTGATCATTCCTCAATTCAAATCCATAAATGTCATTTCAACGAATGTCCAAAATGTCAAAAGATCTGTGAGAAGAAACTTCCTTCCTGTGACCATTCCTGTCCAAAAGTTTGTCATTCCTCTAAAGTTGGGAATCGGACGGATTGTCCAAAGTGCCTTAAACTCGTTCCCACTAAATGTCGCCTTCATTCCTCCGTCTTTCTCCAATGCTTCAAAGTGAATGGAGGACTTTTCAAATGTGAAGAAATTTGCAACAAGAGCCTATCCTGTAACCAGCACTCGTGTGCAAAAATTTGCCATGAAGGAATTTCTAATGAATGTGGAGAGTGCAATGCGCCTTGTGAAAAGAAACGGCCAATTGGTTGCGAACACGAATGCTCTCTTGGGTGTCACCAAGGACCTTGCCATGAATGTACTTTGGTCGCAAAGGTACCTTTAAAAATTCATAATTTTGTATCTCAATACATCAATTAGGTTTATGTTATTATTTAATATATTATTATTAATATTAAATTAATATTAAAGACTAAAGAGTCTCTTAATTTTATAGATATCGTGTCATTGTGAGTCCACAACTTTATTTGTCCAATGTTCGACCCAAAGTTTAATGGTTGAGTCCAAAAGGTCTTGTAAAAATCAATGTCCGAAAAAGGTAGTTATGAATTTCATATTTGAAAATTGTTTAATTTTTATATGTTAAAATATGAAATTTCATATTTAATCATTTATGATTTAAAATAATAACAATACAATTTTCAAAAATTTGATTGTTTTCTTTTTAAGCTTTCTTGTGGTCACCGTTGTTTGTCAATCTGCCACTCTGGAGAATGTGAAGAAAGTGAGAGATGTCGAAGACGAGTTAAAGTCAATTGTCGTTGTAAAGTTTACAAAGCGGAGCTCGAATGTTTTCTCGTGGAGAAGAAAGTTTTGGACTGTGGATTAACAACTTGTAATGTCACTCAAGGGTCAACAAAATCTCCGAAGGAATCCTCGCACAAGAAGAAAAATAGGAAAAAGTCAATGGAAGAAAAGAGCAACCAGGAGGAAAATCTTGAAACCTCGTCCGTTTCTTTGGATGATGAAAATCCAGCTGCAATGGGGAATAGTAATTGGATATTTTATGGAATTGGATTCCTCATACTTTCTGTTTTGATTTCCAATTATTACGTTTTTAATCAATAAAAACTCAATATGATATACCTGTTCTAAATGTGAATTACAATATTAAACACTTTAAGTTAATATATTTTATTTAATATGGTTTTAAATTATATTATTAATTACGATCTACTTATATGTATATTGATTAGTTATGTTAAATTAAATATATTTCATTAAATGGATGATTTCGAATAATAGAGAATTCAATGAAAATGAAAAATTACATTTTTAAATATTTATTTGACTTTGTGAACTACAAATCGAGATATAATACTTTAGTGGCCATGAGTGCTCCACAAGCCGCAAAGACAGAAGCCGATACAATAATGACCGTCGTAGTTCCAAACCAATTAACGATATTTCCCAGAGTCAAAGCTTGAGTGAACTGAGCTAAGAAAACCATCGATGACACAATTGCTATGTCCGTTCCAAGACCTCTAGCTTCTGTTTTTTCTTCGCTCAAGTCGTCCACTTCAACATCAAACTATGTCCATTAGAGAAATAAATCTTAAATCTTCATTTATAGTAATGCTAGAACAATCAATAATTTAGATAAACTATTTATTACCGTTTTTGCTGCATGATAACGAGCCACAAGGAGATAAGGCATGGTAAAGAGAGTGGCGTACATTACTCCAGCCGTCACTGAAAGAAAGATGACTCCCAACCGACTCCGCAATAAACTCATGAAGATCATCCCAACGGAATATACCAATTGGCCTCCAATGTATACTTTTTGAGCCCTAATTTTGTTGTTAAAACACACATTAATACTATTAGTAGTGCATCCACAAAAATTCGCTATTATTCTTAAGTAAGAACAAGAACGGTGTCGGAAATGTTTTTACGCAAATATGGCATACTTGTAAGTAAAATTACTTAAATTACTAATTCGTTGTAGACAAAATATAACAGGCTGTATAATTAATGATATAAAATGTAGGATTCTACATTATAAAACATCAGAGAAGTACTTATTATTATTATAGTAGCGTTACGTACAGGGTGGGCCATAAGTATCTTTTTTTAAATTTACAATCGTATAAAAAAGAAAGATACTTATGGCCCACCCTGTATATATCGTTATGTTAAAAATGGTCCTCGTGTTTTTTTTTAATTTTTACTTCTGAGGACTGAGGGTGGATAAAATATGTTGATGATATTTTTAATTACCCATATCTCTGAATGAGGTGGTCGACGGAGAGGGAGTAAATGGAGCAAGAGATTGAGTAGACAGCCATGCCCCAACAACCAAACCGAATCCCTGCCTCGTATTTGTCTCGGAGCGGAGTTCCCAAAGGAGCGGCTGGATCTCCACCGAACACCGATTCCCCCACAAAGTCCGTGAAGTAGAGCGAGTAGCACACGAGACTCATCCAGCAGAAAAAATTCGTCCCGCACAACCACCGGAGTGAACTCGGCATTTCAAGGATAGAACCCAAATATTCTTTAAAACTCGGATTCGACTCTTTCTATAATCACAAGTATGAGTTCATGTATAAGATACTTCATGTATAAGATACAGAGTGTGCCTAAACACCCTGTATAAGAAAAATATGAAAATGTGTTGTATTAAAATCTACCATTATAACGATTTCATTTTGTTCTGAATCAACTGCCCCGTATTTCTTAATATTCGAATCAATTTCTTTCTCTTCTCCGCCCATTCTCTAGTAAATAACCATAATAGAGATATAACCAAAGTTAAGCAGAAGTTTAATACATGTTCTTTGTGTGTGTAAGCATAATGAAAAGAAAGCTCTCATTAATTAGAGCATGAAAAAGAAAGGCTTTGCAATTAATCTCTTTTTCCCTGAACTATCTGTATGTACAATCTTCCTGGAAAAAGAGCTCAATTTGATTAAATTTGGTGGACAAAGCCGAGTTTGTAAGTTGGTCGGACCCGATTGGATTTGTTGTGAAGTTGGTCGAAGGGGATTTCCCGAAAGCTCCTTAGAGTCGTGATTACACAGAGAATGAAGATGAAAAGGACGAGTGTAAACACGGCACGGACCTGACCAAGCTCCCCTGCTCAAACACAAGGAGTTGAGAATAAGAAGATCCAAATATTCTCTTCACCTATCAATGTGTTTTCCCAATCCAAGGCTCCGAACATGTACCCGATACTCCCGCCCAAACCAGCCATTATGGTGAATGTACTCAATCCTTTGGGGTGATCCTCTGAACAAAAAAGTCACAATTTTTAACTTTGGGCAATAACCTAAATATGTTATTCTAATATTAATAGTAATTAATTTCACCTGGTATGGTCACATCTAGCATATATGCACGAGAAGGACCTAAAGATACGTTTTTGAAATGTCAAGTTTAAATATGATTTGTAGAATTTTACGTTTTGACATTAATATTAAATGATGTTTTAAATTATAATTAATACACATTCTGAATTTCTTACTCTGACAAGCATCAGCATCAAAATCAAGCAAGACCGTTCCTAAAACTGTAAAAAATAATCCCCAAGATTGACTTTTGATTCCTCCCATTTCTCCTCCACTGATATTGGTTGAGTTTAAAGAAAAGTTTCTATCTTCCGTTTGGGCCTAAAAACAATCCGATTAAACTTATATTGGTATTTAACATATAATTAGAGAAAGGAGGAAAACGGTGTTAAATCGTTAAATCATACATTTGAAAACACAGCATTCGTTGAAGAGAGATCGGGAGTGTCACCAAAAAGAACTCCTAATAATTTTCCATTGGGAACGAGCAACAGCCCAAGAACGATTCCTATAGATAGGAGGAAAATGAAAGGTCTTCGTCGTCCATAACGTGAACGACAACCGTCGCTGAGACTTCCAAGTATTGGTGTAATGAAAAGCCCAAACTACAAATACAATACCCTTTGATGTTAATGTATTTTAACATATACAGGGTGGGCCATAAGCATCTTTCTTTTTTATACGATTGTTTATTTAAAAATGAAAGATACTTTTGGCCCACCCTGTACGTAACGCTACTATAATAATAAGTACTTCTCTGAGTTCTCTGACTTACCAGAGGAGAAAGACACCAAATTAAAGTCATTCTCTTATGAGGAAGTCCAAGGTTGAGAAGAAGTGGAGATACAAATGCTGTCTCAGCAGCGTAAGAAAACTCAATTCCTAATTCCATTTCACCTCAATAGTTATGAATTTAAGAAATAGTGAATACTAACGATAGGATTTCTGATATTTATGTCATTTTTACCCATTACAGCTGCAGATATTTTCATCATTTCTCCTCTGGTTTTGGACCTACAACACAAAAACGATAGAAAATTGCCAATCCCTATACTACCACACTCATGTTTGTCTTCAAGCAAATAAACGGATTATAAAATTTAAAAATTTAATGAACGACCTTGTCAAGTGTGAAATGTCTTGATCTTGAGTCGAAGCTTCATGAATTCTCTCCATTGTTTTCTCACTGATCCTGTTGAGCCTTTCTTTGACACGAGACCGGAAATTGGTTTCCTTTTCTCCTTCAAAGGCACCCAATTGAGCCCAAGTCTCGCGAAGATATTCGCGGATCGTGTAGAAAAAACCGAGATAGTCGACCAACTTCCCCATTTTCAATCTGTTCACTAAACACCTAATGGTTCAAATGGTTGAATCTCTCTGGGAAATCTGTCCGGTCTCAGATGGCTGAAATCTCCGGGGTTTACGAGTTCATTACCAACCGGAGTGGGAGAGATGTCTTGAGAAGATTCAACCACAAACAATTAATTTCTCTTTAATGAGGTAGCCGACAGGAGGCTCATCTCCTAAATGGACTCTCTCGCCTCTTCTTATATTCCCCTCACTTTAATTAGGCGGAGACAATCGGAGAGAGTCATTATTTATTTACTCTCTCCCTCGTTCCCGTCTCGTCCTCGCTTCCTCTTAAAGTCTTTATTTTAAAAGGAAATTCAAATTACACTCCACTTGAAACTCCTTTGTTCTTTCCAAGATACAAAGGATGGAAGTCTGAAGGAGGTGTTTGAATGCTGAAAGATGTTCTTTGGAGGAATGAAGTGAGAACGGGAGAAGTTGGGAGGTTTTCTCAACAAAGTTTGCGCAAATCCAACCTGGTGCTCGAATCATCTTCAACTTGGCCAACATTCGCATTCAAAGTTGTGTAACGTTGTGCACGCATTTGGTAAGTCCATGTGTAATTGTGGAAGACTCTTCCATGGCATTTCAATATATTCGGAGAGAGAGGGATTAGAGGAAAATTCAATTTACACGAGAAAGGAAAGTCCAATAAAGCCCTTTTACAATTCAACGGCTTCTTCCTTTTCCACACTCCAAGAGTCAATTTCATTGGAACTATTATTTGTAAGTATGAAATAAACAGAAATTATTCAATGATTGGAAAATGGATTTCTGCTCTTATAAATTCATCAAACATTGCATTCGACATTATACATAATTGTATTATTTTATGAATTTTATGAATTATGAATTATGATACAACAAAATAAAATACGAATACACTGATACGATACAGATGTATGTACACTGATATGTAGTAAAGGTAGTATAAAAATGCATGAAATGAATTTGTTTTGACACAAAAACCAAGATTGTTTATTAATTATTAAATAAAATTATGCGTAATTGAAGATTCCACCTACTAAAGACTAATAATCGGTAATGTACAGAGTGGGCCATAAGTATCTTTATTTTTTAAATAAACAATTGTATAAAAAAGAAAGATACTTATGGCCCATCCTGTAAAAGTATACTTATAGGTATAGGTAAGTGTAAATACAAGTATGTAGTATGAGTAGGATTTGGTATTGATATTGAGTGAGTATACATAGGTACATTACATAGGATAGGGTCATAGAGAAGTTTGTTCTCTTATGAGGACATTAAAAGAGATTTTCTTTGGACAATGTCCGAACGAGCCAATCACCGTAACGTCCCACCCGAGTAAAGACCGCATAATGAGTACTCGAACATTTCCGCCCATTTGATCCCTCCTGGGGAACTCCATAAGAAACGAGTCCTTGGACGTACCAACGCGTATTCCCCTTGTTCACAGATTTAAAGTACATTCCTCCGCCACTGTCGCCATTGCAGACGGCAGTTCCATTCCGATAACCACCGCAATAAGTTGTAGAGCGTGTCATGGAGGCAAAGAACTCAGGATGAGATTCTGAGCAAGTGGCAGGAGAAACCACAGGGAGCTCAGTCATTCGCAAATCTCCAGAAAGAGTCCTGAAAAAAACACATAATTTTTATAATTTATATTATTGAAATAATAATGATTGGTATATGTACAGGGTGGGCCATAAGTTGCTTTCTTTTTTATACGATTGTATATTTAAAAAAGAAAGCAACTTATGGCCCACCCTGTACAAGCTACATTCCCATCTCGAATTATAACATTTCTCAATACAATTCATAATTTACTATTTACCCGTTTTCATTGAGTCCCCATCCTAAAACAGTTCCAAAGTTTCCAGCAGCCAATTGATATTCTTCCAAGAAGGAATTGGAAGCTTGTGGATAACATACAGGTCTGACATAAAAGGAAAGTACTGCTGGAGTTTCAAGGGCCAAAATGGCTATATCAGAATCAAGAGCTAAATGATTGAAAGATTCTTCAACAAATATTTTGGTGATTCGTCTGATCTGAACAAAAGGATCGTGCTCTGGAAGATCTTTAAAGAAATAAATTAAAATTGATTATAATTCTCCATTACATCTGTAATAACATAGTTATGTTTAATAATATATATTTAGATCATAATATATATTTTATGTACAGGGTGTGTCTAAAGTCGTTTCCGATTTCTAATTTAATAAGATTGTATTTTAGCATTAGAATTTTAAAAAATTACCAATATTTTGCTTTCCCAGGAAAGCAACAAAGCTTGTAGCGTTTCTTAAATGTCCCCCATGAACGACACAATGAGCCGAAGTTCTATAGAATAACATTTAAAATCCAGTTTTCAATGTCTTTTACTCCAAATTAACATCATTATTAATATTTGAAATGGAATGAGTTAAAACTTACAATATAGCGCTTTCAGTTATAAGAACAGCACCACAGAGGTAACGAAGTTTATCTAATCAAGAAAATAAATTTTAAAATACTCATCATTTCTTTTAAAAGAAACTTGTATTTTGTATATGAATCATACCATTAATCCAAAAGTATAAACCAACATGCCAAGGCCATTGTCCTCTTTTCGTTCCTTGGCCATTGGTAATATAAGGAGTTTTTGAACCTTCGGAAACGCCGCAATCAGGAACGCAAGTAAACTAATTGGAATTAAACAGATAAAATATTGTATAATTAAATGGAGTAAAGAAAAAAAACGATTTTCCTTAAAAGTAAGATTTTTGTTAATTACAAGTGAAGCGACTCCCGGCGTCCATTTCCCATCTTCTCCGCATTTCTCATAATGGAGTGGGAGATCTGCAGACGGGCGATAAAAGTTTTGGCATGTGAATTTTGCTTCAACTCCCGCATTCTGCCCTTGTAAACAATTTTTTACTTCCAAAGCTCCAGGTTGAATGCAATCCACTTGGACGCCCCTTGTTGGAGTGATGGGAGGACAACGTGTACCGAAATCAGATGGAATTACGTGGCTCACTCCCCTCACATCGATTACTTTAAGATAAATAATTATTTCTTTAACAATAAATTTAGTTTTAAATAATACTTAGTTTAACTTTCAATTATTGCATAATACAGATATATCGGGTGTGCCATAAGTATCTTTCTATTTTACTTGCCATATAAAAAAGAAAGATACTTAAGGCGCACCCTGTATATAATAGAACTAAAATGAATAAAGCAGAAAAGTTATAACTTTAAATTAAAACTTACCCAATTCGCAAATTGGAGGAGGAGAACTCCAAGCTCCGGATTCTTTGCAAAGAATCACAGGAGGTCCTTTGAGACCATATCCTGGACTGCAGGAATAATCAACGCCAACCCCCGATGGAACGGTTGTTGAATTCTCCATACAATAATCAGCATCAGGATTCGATCTGATTTTCATAACAAACACATTAGTAGTGTTACATTACCAATTTATAGATAACAATCCCAAATATTAAATTATAGTAAATTTAAATAAGGGAAATAATAAAGTTTTTTCATACCTGCAAGCGCTTATTGTCGCTTCTATATAATTCGTTAGCTCAGGTAGCGTACATGACTTGTTCAATTCACTAGCTTCAAATCCTTTTGAAAAATTGAATCCTGAGAGATTATTTTTTTCATGAAATGTTAGAGGTTCTTCGGTGGTCGTCGTCGGCTGTGTGGGTCGCCTTGAACTTCCACTTTGTTCATAAACAGGAGAAACCGTCGTTCGAATGGTTGGTGGTTTAAATTCAAAGGAAGGGAATTTCTTCACTGGTGTTGTTGGTGGAGTTCTATCGGAGATTTCCTCTGATTGTCCAGGTGGTTTACCTTGCAATTTAACCTTCATCTTGGCCCTTGTAATGTAACAAAGTTCAGGGATTTCGTCGGATCCATCCCCACAATTCTTCCAACCTTTGGGTGAATAATTTTATTCTCTTTTCCCATCTTTAAACACACTCTCCTTTCTACCTAATAAGACTAATAACATGTAAAATATGTATTGTAGCTTACCGTCGCATCTGAAATAATGAAATGATATTTATTATTAAAATATCGCCTTCAATCACGTATTCATAATATAAATTATAAGCAATATTGGTATTTAGGCTAAAAAACTCAAATATTACATTTTGTTGTGTGGAATACATGCCCCATAATTACATTGGAACTCCGTGTCTTTGCAGGTATATCTTTTACAAACTTCCTCGGATTCATCAGATCCTGAGACAATGATAAAATTTATGGTAAAAATATATTATAATTGGATCTAACTTTGTACCTATATCCAGTACGATAAATATTGCAATAAAATATTAGGTATATAAAGCTGCGACATACCATCAGGACAATGTGGCATTCCGTTGCAGGCTTTGGAATCAGAAATACAAGCCCCGTATTTACACCTGAATTGTCCCGGCAAGCAGCTAACAATAAAAAGAAAACACGATTTTTTTACTATAACAGTTTATAACACTAAAATGTTACAATTAAGTAATAGTTGGTAAAATGCATAGATAAAAGAAAGTTAATTAATGAGCTAATTAAGAGTTAATGGTTTTGAAAGAAACCTTATTCCACCACAGATATGTTCTGACTCGTCACTTCCATCCAAGCAATTGATGTTACCTATTTAAATGACATGTTTTATTCATTCCACAATCATCTAAATTATAATGGCAATGCTCTATTGATAATATTTGGGTCTCCGAATTAAATATATCGAATAAAATGAAAGTCATTATTAAATTAAATTGAATTAAAATTAAAGTAGTTAAAATTAAACTTTTACCATCACAAACTCTCGAGAGCGGAATACAGCCTCCGTATTCACATTGAAAAACTCCAACTTTTTTCGGACCGGCTCTAATTTTAATCGGGATGAAAACAAATTAAGTATTGAATAAAGACAATAAAATTACAGATTATTTATTTAATTTGGAATTACCCGCAAAGCGACCGTAAAATCTTTGGTGAGCAAATGAGTTCATTTTCATCCAACCCATCATCACAATCTCTCACGCCATCACAGACCTTTTCTTTTGATACGCACAAGCCGCTGCTTTGGCATCTCAACTCCCCTGCCTTGCATGTACCAACTCCGTCAACTAAACTCATTCAACAAACCAATTTAAGTCAATTCCTAATCAATTATCTAACAATCTCATTGGAGCTTTGGCTCACCAAAGGTCACTCGAGTGAAGAATCCAACCAAAAAGGTAAATGCAATGAAGATCCAATTACTCTTGGAGCTTCCACTTCCCTTCATCGTCTGATTATAATCAATTCGGCCAACTCTTCCCACTGGCCGGACCAAACTCTTTTATACAAATGAATAATTGAAGATTAGAAGATGACCTACGACACTCATTAAAAACCAAATGGACCTTTGTTTGTTTAAATTATTAAAATTATTTAAATATCAGAAAGAGGAAATTTAAATATCCCAAAGAGGAAATCTTATTCCAAGGGTTGAAGGTGCGGATGAATTTGTGAGAGAACTACCTTCACTTTCTATAACAAAGGATATGAAGGAGAAGTTTGCGAATATGAGGGAAAAAAACTTCCCTGGCGTGACTGATTTATATGAAGAGTCAACGATTACGAAGAAAAAACTGGCTCGACCACTTTTGCTCCTTTGAGATTGAGTGTGACGGAAACGGCATTGAAAGGAGTGCGGAATCCAATGTAGCTCCCTAATTAATGGCAAGAGGATACACATGGCCTATCTCACCTGCATGTGCTCAAATGCAGGAGCTCAATTCCACACATCATACAACATTAGCATCAATCTGGAATCTTAATGTTCTGCACGTCTGTACCTTGTACCTTTACATTTTTTATCGCCAAATCGCCATGCTATATAGCTTGCAATTGGCTCATATCACAATATATATATATATATATATATATGTATATCATTCCCTACCTTAGAACTAATTTAGCGAAGATGCGCCAAAGATTCTCCAAAACATCCCCAATTATATAATTGGTAAATAATGTTTATAAAGGTAAAAAAGACGACAAAAAATATTATAGACCAATATGACGTAAGGAGATAATTAAACAATAATTATTACTTTAAATTTTTACACATTTGTTACCACATTGTTAAATCCAAATGGTCAATGAGAACATGACGATCATAGCAAAACATAATCTTGATCCTGTACAGAATCGGAAATAACAAACAAGTGCTAAAACGAATTTAAAACCAGAAATTAATGGAAAATAAGAAACCAGATAAAAACAAAATTTTACTTTTTTTATAAACATTAGCTTTATTAACATTTTCAATTGATGTTCAATTTACAATTCAATATATATATTTATATGAGGATGGGAGCGTAACAGAAACTCAAATGTGAAATTCCTATCATATCATGGAAGTAAATCGCAGTAAGTCATAAAGTAAAAAGTAGGAATATGTAAGTTATAGTATTATATAAGTTTTTGTTACGTCTCCTTCCAGTATAATAATCCATATTATGTGTATCCACATTAATTTAGCTTGATGTTAATATAACAAAAATTCTTTCTTTTCAATTTAATATAATAATAATACTTATCGATATTTATGAAATATTGGGAGACTCAACTTTCGATTGGGAGAGATGAAAAACTCAACATAATTCTAATAATAAGGAAAATACATATTATATAAAATAACTAGTATTTTAAAGGAAATAGTCTGGTTGTGGTTTCTTGGTAGGAACTCCTCTCGCTTCTTGTGGAGCTGCCTCAAAAATGATGAATTCTCGTTGTAAATGTTCATCAAGCTCAAGGATCGCAGCAACGTTTCCACATCTAAAAAACACGAATTTAGAATTATTTTAAGAATTTAATATTCAATCAATTAGTTTTTTAATTATTAAAAAATTACTAAAACTCCTCATAATGAATTAAAAAACTAATAAATTAATAACGAATTGTATTTACCTGTAACAGTAGTTAGGAGCTGACCAAACAGTAAGAACCGTGTCTTGAAAATGCCATTTGTATCCTTCCATTACGAGCTGGTGGGCCCGACAAATCATATCCACGTCATTTGCAGCGTTGAACTGTGTCACTACATCTGATCCAAAAAGATATCCAGCTCCTCGTGGACTCACGCCCCAACCAGTTGTATCTAATTAGCAAAAATAAAATTTCATCGTAAAATATTCAAGAATCATTTCATCATAAAATAAAGGAATTTAATAAATGAAGGTAACCTTCAGGATCCGACCAAAGAAGGTCACACATTGGGCCATCATGAGGAACTTCTTGCTTTCGATCAATAGCTCTAATCTGGTCCAACGTCTGAATAGAAGGAGAAAGTCCTCCATGTACACAAAAAATCTATAACATTAAAGAATAATTGAATTTTATTAAATTAAGAGAAAAATTGTTAAACTTTGTAGTTAATGAATGGGGAATGAAAGAATCTATAAGACAATTTAGAGTAAACCCATTACCTTCCCGTCAATGATAGCAGACAGAGAAAGATAGTCAAAGATTTCAGTGCAGTAACGCCAAACAGTTATTGATCCATATTTCCTCAGACATTCATCGTAGAAGCCGTAAACTTGAGTGATTTGCCTCGATTCGTGATTCCCACGGATGAGTGTCAAACGATCGGGATATCTCACCTATATTTACAGTTATATGTGAAGAATGTATTTAAATGTAAATAAATATTATGTAAATTAATAAAATTTGAATCTTTTGCTAACTTTGAGAGCTAGCAATAACAAGAAAGTTTCAACAGAGTAGAATCCTCGATCAACGAAGTCTCCGAGGAACAAGTAGTTGGTCTCCGGCACATCGCCACCAACTTTAAAAAGTTCTTTCAAGTCGTAGAATTGGCCATGAATATCACCACACACCTGAAATTAAATATAAAATTATAAAATATTTATAATTTTTAGGTATGGTTTATAATTAAGCTAATGTTAAAAGTAAATGTAATTAAATACTAACAGTCACAGGAGAATCCACTCGCTGGACATTCGACTCTTCAACTAAGATCTCACGAGCTTTCGCACACAGAGTCTTCACTTCCGACTCTTTAATAATTTCACATCTTTTTAGCTGTTCAATTTGTCTGTCCAAGTCTGCATGGGAAGAATGAGGCATCTTGGATTTCAACTGTGCAAAGAATACCACCAAGGAATATTAACAAAATATAAAAGTCAGTTTTTTATGTAATTGACGAAGAAAGTTTTTTTTAACTGAAATGCACTTTTGGGCTCGAGGTGATTTTCGGATTTGCGGCCTTCATGGTATTTGGCATTTTTATTTCTTCGGTCTTTGGACGACAGAGGAAAACCAGAAGTTGAAGATCGATGGGGAGAGTGGAAATTGGGGGAAGAGAAAACTGGGAAAGGAAAACAAGTTTAAAAATTTAATGTCGTTTAATTTCAACTAAAGTTAAAGGTGGTTGGACGAGTTCTCTTTTGAAATGCCGATTGAAGTAAAGTGAAGTGAAGGGATACGCTCACAACGAACCGTCTCATTTCTTCAGAGGGCGCTAAAAGTAATTTCATCAACTAACATGCTCCTCTTTTCCTTATGTGCCCCATTAGGGAGTGGCCCATAAGGCATGTGTTATAATCCAGATCCATGTTTTCCCCAATCCCAGTGTGATATTTGAATATCTTGTCCGATAACATGATCTAGTTTGACTTGAGTTGGCCAATAATGGTAAAAAGTATTCAAGGGATGATATTATGCTAACTTGTATATATTGTGGGTATGGGATTTATTTTGCAAAAAAGAGTAATTGGGAAATAGTTAATTAGTGGAATTAAATTCCCTTCTTTACATCCAGATATCAGTTTATTTCAAAATGGTACAGAGTAAAAGTCCTTTTGTTTATTGGAGTCAGACGGAAACCACAGTGAGTCTTCGGGTTGATATCAGAAATGCACTTGTAAGTATTAATATTTCAGCTAGTTATTAAAGATTTCCTATTTAATTAGTCGTTAGTCATTCTGTGTTCTCAACCATTAAAACTTTTAAATTACTTTGATAGAATCCAGAAGTTGATATTCAAGAAGACAGAATTGAATTTGAGTCCTCTGGGTCAGGTGCCGACGCGAGTTTGTCAAATTATCATTTCCTTTTGGAACTTCCCCATTCCGTAAATCCAAAGGTATTGTTGGAAAATTAAACTTTAAAGATCTCATATTTATTATTTACGAAAACACAAAAGTATTTGTAAAGCAATCATACACCAATAAATAAACAAAATAATATTGAATTGAAGGCATCTACTTTTCGAGTCCTCGATCGCGACATTGACATTATCCTTAAGAAGCGGACCATCGGTTGGTGGAGCAAAGTATGCATTGGAACTCGGAAACCACCTTGGCTCAAAGTAGATTTTGATCGCTGGCAGTCGCCTGAAGACAAAGAAGAAGAAACCCCCGACATCATGAGAGAATATCCGGATTTGTTCGATGATCTGAAGAAGGAAGAGACGGGCTATCGAATCCAAAACCTCCGTTCCGTCTATCTCTTCTTGTACAACTTTTTTCAATTTGTCGGTTATCTCTACATTGTTGGGGTGCTCTCAGTCCGTTACATGAGAGAAGGCCCGGGTAAGATTTAAGATTTACAACAATTTCCAACAATTTCCATTAAATATGTATTATATTTCTTCTTATAGTATTTCCTTTTTGAAATCAATTAATTTGATTATTCAGATGCAACAAGAAAAGCTTATGAACTAGTCGGGTTCGCCATTCGTTACTGCCAATGTCTCCAGCTTCTTGAGATAATTCATCCCATTCTCAAATTCACAACTGGTTCTCCATTTGTTGCGGCCATTCAAGTACGAATCAAAACTTGGTTTTCAATAATTAGTTATAAATTATTATATTTATAATAAGTTCATTTTCAACATATAATTGACTTTGTAATACTAAAGTAGAATTCTGAATTCATCGTTTAATCGACCATTGTGAATTTTGTTTTATAGATTCTTGGACGTGGTTTGGTCCTTTTTGTGGTTGTTGGCCCTGAAGATCGAATTCAAACCCACCCAGGAGTCTTTTTCCTATTTTACGTGTGGGCCATCGCTGACTGTATTCGATATCCATACTATCTCCTTACCATTTCCAAAGTTCATGTCAAGGTTGTGACTTGGATTCGCTACTCTGCTTGGATTTTGCTCATTCCAATTGGAGTCGCTTGCGAAGCAATACTCATCTTTTTGTATGTCAATTCATTATTATTTTCAATCGTTTATAATTTATAACAGCATGTTACAAGCCTATACGATTTACAATATAAAACTTATTTATTATATAAGATATAAGATGATTAAATGAGTTTAGTAAAATTAATATATTAATTTAATTTTTAGCTGTATTCCAATGTACGAAGAAAGCGGACGATGGTCGATGAGTTTGCCCAACAGTCTCAATTTCACTTTCAATTTTGTGGGAATTATGAGGGCATATTTGCTCTTTGGAGTTTTCCCACTTCTCTACACCCTCATGCATTACATGTGGAGAGGAAGATCAAAGGCGCTCAACAAGAAATATAAAATAAAATAACATTGAAATTTATTTCCTCTTTAAAACAAATATCTAAATGTATTTTAATCTTTGTTCAATGCCCATTTTGCATTAATTGTATGTCATTACGTGTTTTAGCTTTGTACCATTGTAAATTAAAGAATTTTTAACGAATCAACATTTGTTCTTGATATGAAGGAAGAAATGATTTGAGCGTATGAAGCCAAAAGTGATGAAATAAAATGTTAAATTGAGGAAAACTAATTTTTATTAAGAAACAATTAAATCTAAAATACACACATTCGAACAAGCCTAGAATGGACCTCAAAAGTTTTTTTATTTAGAAATCAGTTCTTAGATAGGCAGCATATTGATTCGAGTGTCCCAAGAAGTTCCCAAAAGTCCTCAACTGATATTCATCACATTTTCAATCTACTATTTTATTTAGATATCCTCTACAAAGATCAAGATCATACAAAGTTAGTTGGCGAATTCCTCGCCAACTTCATCAATTAATCGCATCGCTGTAATTTAAATATTTACTAATAATGAAATACAACTCGGCCAATATATTTTTGATCAATCAACATTCACCAAATGGTATTGTAGTTATTATAAACAATTTTTCTATTTCTGTCCAAATGAGATAAAAATCATTTTGCTAAATTATTTATCAAACATAAATAATGTAGTGATAATCTATAATCAGTTTTGATAACTTTAATCTTTACATTTATGAATAAATTTATCGCTCTTGTATATTAACATTTAGTATTAACAATTTAATTTACTCACACTCTCAATTTTAATTGTAGTTCTATAATTCATCGCAACATTTCCCATTCATAACTTTACATTAATTCAATATGGTATCAGGTTTTAGTTAGTCGTTGATTCATAAAATATCCTAATTTTAAAAATGAAATAATGCATTTTATCTGTTGATATTTTGACATCTTATTCATATACTAGAAAAAATGAAATAAATAAAATGCAAGGTAATGATTATAACATTTTCATTTAGTTTACCATTAAATGTACAAATACAACAATGATATTGTAAGTATCTTAAAATTGTATTTATAGTCAATTAATATTTTGTGTATTTTCTCAGACTGATCCTTGGCAGTGATAAAGGAGAGAAAACGACACAAAGTTGAATTACAGTCCTAATATTAACATGCAACATTTCATCAAGGATGATCGTCCCAATTATTTTTATTATTATATATTCCAATATTAATACTATTTAATAGTATGAGTGTAAACATTCTAATAAATAGAATTTGGAAGAGGAAAAATATATATAAATAGGGATAATTGAAAATTAATGAATCAATAAAATTTTATAATTATTATGTAATGTTTGAAAGTGGTATTAAAAAGGCAAGAAAAAAGTACCATAAATATCCTATTTGAGATTAAATATATTATAATATTATATAATTTAGATTAATTAGATAGTTTAGTAATATCACGAGTTGAAAAGGTAAACATTATTTGATTAATAATTTAACACAAATACACATTACCTGCCAACTGCACTTTTAACATGCACATTAATACAAGATTATATCATAGTTGATAATCTACACGAAATTCATTAAACTTCCTATACTCGATTTATTCTATTCAACGAGTTTTAATAAGCACATTCAGCCAACAATAGAATTATATAATATTTATAATGCTTTAATTTTTGATTGTAACTTGTACAGATATAAAATAATTAACATTTTATGTATGTTATGTGCTTTTAAAGATCAAGTTTTAACAAATTGTGTTTTTGTAACCGACACATACTTTACTCAACTCTTTGGAACCAACTAAACAATTACGTTGCTTTTAAAATGTTTTACTAATTAATAAATATTAGTGATTCAAATCATTAGTCACCAATTGAAGAAAGACTATCAGATTCTCCGAAGTAGTATTAATATAATAACAATTATCAATCTTTAACAATTCATTCTCATCCCTATACTTTATTATGTATTATAATAAATTCTTCTCAAAAATCATATATAATCAATTCCAACGTAGATAATATTAGGTATTGGCTATATTATAAAATAATACTTTATTTAAATATGAAATATAACAGTTTTAACAAATTCAATTCCAATTTTCCGATTAAAACTCACCGCATGCGCATTAACAATTGAGGACCAAACTACAGATTTGATTGGATTTTAAAGAATTTCAAAAAAAGAAATCAAATGGACAATTAAGGCCAATGTAAATTAAAGCTGCCAATAAGTGGTTTAAATAACAATTGAATAAATCCTAATAAAGAAAAGTAAAGCTTTTGAGTTTTTCAATTGTGGGCCAAAACCCTCCAAAGGTACAGACGTGCTCTATGGTAGATTGGGTAAGTGAAGGTACTTTTCTTAAATGAAGGTATTTTTTTAAATACTCTTTATATAACCATGATTCAATACAAAGATACCATTTTCCCACAGGTACATTCATTTCCAAAAAGTATGCAACTTTGATTCCTTTTCCATCAAATGCATTTCCCAATCCGGGTCCCATGCAAAAATTCTTCCCTACCATTCCTATCTTTAATATAATTGTAGTACAACACACAATTTATATGTAAGTTATTTCTTTACTCTTGATGCTTAATTCCATTCAGTCATTCCTACAATTTTATATCTTTATTTAAATAGTCAGGTTAACTTCAGGTCAACGAGAACCATGAAAGAAGCACTTGAAATAAACAAACAATAGCTCAAAATCCCATCCTAATAAATTGCTTTTGCAAATAGATGTAATATATTTTTATATTCACACATGTTTCCAAATCGAAGATTTATTTTTTTATGTAAACGCTCTGCGCTCCTTTTATTGTTAATCATTTCCCCCTATTTCACTATTTATAATAATAGACAATTGATGCAACAGTTAAACAATTAATCTTATAACACCTCTTTTTACTCTTCGCCTTTTAGAGTCCTCACATGGTAATTTTTTTTACTCATATTCTCTTTTCCCTAATTCTTTTAAAGTCGCGGTGAGAATTTGAATCACCATTTAAGTAACCATTAATTTAACTTGTCTTACCAATGTAAATGGATAATTCTATTCGACCTAAAAGTACTAGTTTAGCTGCTGAAATCAATTAGTATGAGTTCGTGTAGGCGAATGATTGAAAGAGTGGTGAAGATTTGTTCCGACTACTTGGGCGGGAGAGTAGAGGTTCCAGGTGGCGTGGCAGTGGACGACGAAGTCGGAGGAATATTCTCACTGGCAGTGACTGACTTCCCTTCTTCCTTCATCTTATCAACGTACTCGGAGAAGATATCCCGGAACCGGGACCAAGACTTCTCAGGAATGGTGACAGCATTCCGAAAATTAGTCTTCACCTAAAACAAGAATTTTTGACCATTTAATAAACTTTATTTATTTTATAATAATTATTAATAATTAATTTAAGAAAGCAAGTGTCAAATGTCAAATCAATTAAGAAAAGATATTTTACTTCCGAGACTCTCATGAAGACTCCGCGATTGTTTTGCCCAATGTCAAAGTAGAAGATCTTATTATCCACACGGATGTGGCGTCCTTCGGGTAACTCCCCACGAAATCCCCCGTCGTCCGTTCCAAATTCCTCAAGAAGGTCCGTTAAAGCATCTCGAAATTCGATCATTCCTTAAATATAAATTAAACTACTACAATATTCTTTAAAAATAAATTAAATCCTAAACTACTACACATAAACTACCATTAAGTCCTTACAGAAGGGCAATGTATAAAGATCCTTTTATTATGAACCATCTAACAAAAAAGTCATACCTTGGGCCGGAATTGCAATCTGAGACCGGGGACCTCCTCGAGAAATAGTTTGCGAAACTCGAAGAAAACGACCGCGTGTGTTTTCCTATAAAAACAAAAAATTCCTCAAATGACCTATATGACCTTATTTTTTATTAAAGGAAATTGATTCAGAGTAAGTAAAAAGTAAAAAATAAGTTTAAATTTCAAAATTGAACCTTGAGGTCAAGATAGTATCGCCGGTTTGTTTTGACCATCACTTCGGACTTCAATTTCCCATCTTCCGGGACGCTTTCGGGGTTTGGTGGTCCGAGGGATGCGTAGAAGTCCGAGAATGCCGAAAGATGATCCCGGAACTCTGCAGCCGTTGAGAGGGCGAGGTAAATCTGGCTCCTCCGTCCATCCGCCCCGATCTCAGCCACTTTGATGAATCGACCTCTCGGGTTTTCCTTCACATCCAGGTAGAAACGCTTGCTCTGGATTTGGAGCATCTTGGAGGCCAGCTCCTGCTCCTCTCCCGCACCTAAACCCCACAACCACAAACCTTCACTTTCATCGCCCCACATAACTCAACTCAACTCATCACCAACAATAAAGATAAACCGTTCTCATCTTCTCGATCCTTAAACAAATCAATTTCACAAATAAATACAAAATTGATCAACAAACTCAATTCACAAAATCCCTTATTTAATTTTAAAATTTTAAAGTCTCATTCTTAATAGCAATATTGCGAATCTCTCAATCTTTAATTAATGCAATAGCAATTTTGTTCAACTGTGTTTTTGAAAATGATATTTGAACACATATTTTAAAAGACTATTTGGTTCCTCTTTGCTGAAGCTTGAGACACTGACTGGTGTTTGGTAAACGGTTAGTCGAAGACTCGAAGAGGGAAAGGATTAAGGAATGTCGTGCGGCGAGGAGGTGCATTTGGCCCACGAGGAAGCACCCAGTGAGATGAAACTATTTAATTCATTCATTCTGGTAGACCAATACCCAACCCCATACATCAAATCACACACAATTAACTACTAAACCATCATTCCATTAATGAATAATAACCAATGAAATCTATTAAAATATCTCTTGTAATTATTGTTAATCCTACATTTAGAATATTACAATTATTGTATCATAGTCATTGTCAATATGCTAAATAGCCTATACATATTTTGAATAGTTTACTATACATAATTTAGTCAAAAGTTGATATTGTAAAATCTTATATTCGAGAACTTTCATACAAGATGTTGAATATGCTATGAATTTAAGTAGGCAATTTTGAGTATGAGAAAATGAGAATGTTGACATTAAAGTTTAGCTCCGAGGCCACCGACACGCATACCTTTCGAGAGGAATGTTTGTGTGCAAAGCCCTGCACATCCCATACAAGAAATGAGGGAATGCGGAGAGTTGTAATTGATAATGAATTCATTGTGAGGAGATGCGTAAGGCTCTACACGCATCCTACAGGTAAATATGGTTAGGTTTGACCTTGGAGGTCATTGTCCCATGAGGATCACCACGTGCCTCATACACACCCTCGACCCTCAATACCCCACCACCATCCTCAAAACATCTCACTCACTCACAGATGAGTCATTACACCCCTCTGTCCCTCTCACAAGGATTGTCACTTTGGTCGATCAATTTCATCAAAATTACAATAGAGTAAAATAAAAATATAAATTGATTTTAAGACGTTATTTACCATACTGTACATTACATAATACTTTATATTTAAATGAACAATCTTTGAAATCTTAAAATGCATCACTATAATTATAATGTATTATCTTATGATGTTATCCCATTGTTAAATTATATATCAAAATTATCCTTTTTTAATCTTAAATACAAATTATAAATACATTACGTCAAAAGTAAAAGGAAGGTAAATCATAAAGTAAAATAATGTAAATTGCTAGATTATAAAATAAATAAATATATAATAGTTAAGGATAAATTACTTATATATCCTTAACTTATATTATAAAATTGTATTATTGTAAAAAACATACGCCAATAAGTAATGGGCCCTTGAATACCCGTTTCCTCTTCTTCACTTTGAAGATTCAAGTCAGAATAATACATTTTTGAATTGAGATCACTTTAATTGGTTTAATAAACAGTTAAAGAACTAGAGATCCAAAAACAGGTATTAGTTAAAATGTCAATATTCTACGTCGTAGCTATGAATTAGTTGATGATCTTTGTGATGTTGAGGATCAATGAGACAAGAACAAACTAACACTGTCCATTTTGTCCAAATAATATGAATCCATATTATTTACAACACCCCTTAATAATGTCAGGAGTCAAAGTATGTATCATACACTTAAATACATACAAAATACTCACATTCCAATGATGCAGGTACTTCATTCCTCAATATAAAAAATATTAAAGGATCTTCTCCCGCCTTCCTTCATCATTACATTTAATACCATGAGCAATATTGATTCAATTCAAAGGAATCTTCATTCATCGCTTCCTGACTAATCCCATGCGACTCATTTGCACCATGACTAATCCACGCAATCATTTAACGAATTTCACACACTTTTGACCATATTTGGTCATTCATATCAACACTTTGTAATTCTAGATAATCAATTTGAATTCAGAAAGAATAAAATTTTTCAATTTCAAATATTAGCGAAAATGCGAAAACTCCTTCATAGTACATATAAATACAATATTTGTCCTTGGAAGATCTTAAGGCTCAAATGGGAATTTAGGCCTATGCCAAAATTTATACATTGATCAAATTACGTTTGCAAATTATAAATATTAGGTATTCATACTTGGTCTATTGAATGCTTATAAAAACTATTCATGAATACAAAATATTTTTTTATAATGAATAGTGTAATTCCAATTTACAAAAATATTTAATAATAAAATATTATTAGTAAAATTTTGAATTTGAGGATCTACAAATAGGACGAGTGAAGCCTAATTTTAACGAATTAAAAGTTAATAAAAACAGACCTCCAGCAGATCTTCTATTGGTAGGTTGTTCTTCGTTGCTGTCATTGTCCGACATCGTTGAATCCTGTCGCAATTCCTCTTCTGCGTCCTCACCACCCTCTTCTTGAACTCTCCGTCGAGCGAGAATGACTGAGCTGGGAAGTTCCTTATTTACATCCTCTGCCACGAAGCCCTCCAAACAATGATGGCCCGGCGGGTCAATAGTTAAGCAAAGTGGAGACGAAAGACATGGGATTTTAAGCCATCACCCTTTGACCTCAAAGTGATTCCTCGTTTCGATCGATCTGCACAAATATTAAGAAAATCAATTATTACTTATTACACATCATGACACAATTAAGATCCGTAAAAACCTCATTGACTACATTCTTAACGCCAAGTTAATTTTTGAATTAACATTTCAAAACATATCAATATTGCATTAAAAGTTTAATGAACTTTAAAGATATTAATTATAAGTAGTTAATACAAACATTTATCAGGCTTATCATCATTTCCGATAAAATCATTCACATTGTGGATGTTTCAAAACAATGGAAAAATGTCGAATTTGGAAAATTATAGAAAAAGAATTGGCGAGATCTAAATGTGACTTATTGAACCTTTACCTCAACGTTGGGTGATTAGATTGAGGGGAATTGTCCTTGAATTTTGTCAGTGTCTCAACTCAGGTCGTCGTCTGGTCGTTTGATGGTTGTGGGCGATTATGGGTCTTTTCGACTTCCTCTTGAATCAAGACAGCGAGGACGAGGACGAGAAAGACTTATATTTCAACCTGAAGTGAGGGGCAGAAAGGGGAAGGAGTGGAGCCAGCGGAGGACACACGTCAAGGGAGAGTTTCCAACCCGACCGACCTCAACTTCAAGCACCATCTACCTAAACTCCCTTCCCCATTCTCGCAAATATTTTCGCGAATCACAAACCATGCCAATCTCCCATCATACTGCAGATGGGTCTGGAAAAGCTAAAATCATGTGGTCTCCAGAGGTAAGTCTCGACGTCGATCGTTCGGAGACTTCCAAATTTCCAATCACATATTATATTTATTTTATCAAATTAAAATAAACATATTTTGATGCTACGATTCCAGTATGCAAAAATTGCTTAAACTATAAATATTTCTGTTATAATTAATGGATGTCTTTAAGCAATCTGCAAATATTGATAAATTGATATATAAAGACTTATATAATTTTATTAAATTCCATTAAGACTACATAACACTTTTATTGCTCACACTTGTATATTAATACATCATCTGAATTCTGAATTATACAATCGTTAAAAACATTATAAGTATGATATAAAATATAAAAATAATTATCTGAACTTTTTCCTTAACAATATTATACATTAATTATTATATGTATATTTATTTATTTATATACATTAAAATACTAGCACCGAATTTCTTAACTCTGAATTGTTGGGGCCTACAAATGAGATCTTGGCCGAGCCACAATATTTATTAAGTCGTTCAAACAATAGTGTAATAATACACATGCATACATATAACATATTTTTTATAAAAGATCAATTTTATTTTAGCAATCTAATAATATGATAAAAATGTCTCGTTCGACCCTCCGAGCTCTCCTTTGTTTGCCCCAATATTAAACTGCCCACGAAAATGGAAAACCAACACATAATGTTGATTCTCAATTTGTGTGAACAGTTTATGTATGTGGTAAAATATATATTTTTTAAAATATCCTGTATGTTCTATATTACAATTTACTGATGAAAGTATGCTTTGTTAATAAACCTAATCGAGGGATTTCCCATTGAATCTGAATGTTCTGAGGGCGGAGGTGGCGGAGGAGGAATCAAAGTTGACAATGACACCCCTCCAATGATGGGAGGACTTCCTTGGGATTCTTGTTCGTAATTCCGACTTCGGTTCCTTTGCTCTTTTGTATAATTGGAGTATTCCTTCAATGATCTTTCACATCCGTAGCCTTTGAGATTCTTTGAAAGGGCAGAATTGGACAATGGAGGCATTCCGCCTTGTTTCAGCGCCCCTACTGTTGGGAAACAAAATCGTCCATAGGAAGAATTACTGTTGTTCAAGTTGGGTTCATCTACAAAATTTAATAAAATTAATAAAATTATTTAAATTATTTAAATATAATATGTAATTTATTCTTGTAAGTTGTGTATATAATATGATATTTCTTATTTGTGATATTAATATAATAGATTTCGTATTTACCATTTTTCTTTAAAATTTCCTTTGTATCACTGGGTTCTTTATTCCTCTGAAAATATTCCTTTCCTTCAATATATCTATCTCTTTGAGTTTCGCAGCTTCGAATTCCTTTGTCTCTAAATGAATCCGATCTGATTAATGAATGAGAATGATCAGAGTTGATTCTATTTGAACAAGACGATTCTGTATTGGTTCCTCGGTAATCGTTTAATCGGTCTTCCGTCCTTTCTGAAATCCCCTTTTCTAAATGCACTCTCTCCATTCCATCTTTCCGTATATTTTTCAATAGCTGTTTTGGTTCAGTTATTTTATCTGGATGTGATGATTGCCAATTAACCTGAAAATCTATAATAATAAAATATTTCAATAAATTGTATAAAATAGTGAAAATTTAATATAAATTCCTTTATGTAAATATTTAATAATATTATTACAAATACTTTATGTATTTAATAAGTATTACTTAATATTTATTATTCACTATTAATCTTTTACCTCTATCTTGTTGAGAGTCGTCATATGATTTTGCCATTGGTGTGGCTTCTTCATGTGCAACATCGCTTCTAAAATCAGAATTTGCGTGATTTGTTGAACTGATGGAATCATGTGTATTGTCGACTCGAACTTCATCGCTTACGCTTTCGCATCTTAAACGTTTGTATTCAGAAATATTCAATTTTCTTTTCGTTGGAGTTGTCACTTCCTGTTGTTTTTCCTTCACTGGAGTTGTAAAAATTAGATTCAAATGACTCGTGTCTTTTTCACTTCTCTCATCTAAACCAATTGTATTAGAAGTTTGAATAACTGAAATCGGAAGTAGCGAATCTTCTTCGGCATCAGAAATGTCTTCAACTCCGTCCAAAAATCCCGAATTACCTGTTTCGTTCATCTCCAATGGGACTCTTTGTTCATCAATATTGCCGAGATTTCGGAGTTTTAAATCAGAGCCAATACCTTTTGTTCCCATCAAATAAGGAGTTGATGAATTTAATTCTGAAATATGGGAAGTATAAAGGGATGATTCTATTATATTATCTGTTCCAACATCATCGGAATTTGATTCTTCTGATAGATGTTTTGACTTTGCTGGAATAACACCATACAAATTGTTTTCAGTAGAGGCATTATTTGGTGTTAGAGCTTCAATAATCCGATTGTGAATTTGCTTTTCCATTCTTAGTGATAATTCAATAGCTGCAACTTTCTCTTGAATTTGCATTGGAGGTAGACGAATTTCTTTATCAGAAAGTTCGACAACCCTCTGAGAAATTACAGGAATCGAGTCATTGAGTTCTGAAGTGTTCTTAACATAATTGGAACCAAATGAACTGATTGATGTAAAATAAGATTGAGGGGCAATTGAACTTATAGGGGTTTTTCTCATATGGGCGTTATTTAAGTATGTTTGAGCCAAAACATCAGCAATTGGGGGAATGTCGTTCAAATCTTCAAAAACTGTTGTTGGTGTCGAAGGGGGTGTATTTGAAACTTCAGATGACATTGAAGCACGAGCAAGTCGTCGTTTCTTTAAAGGAGCAAGCAACTCACCACCGGGAGAATTTGGTCTTGAAGAAATTGAGCCAGATGAAAGCAATTGATTTGATGTAGATTTATTTGTTAAACAACGATCCTCAAGAATATCTTCAGAGATTACTTCGGAAATTGCCTGTCGAAGCCAACGTTTCTTTGCAGAACTTGTGTCAACCGATTGTGAAGACGTTAAACTACAAGGCAAAGTTGGAGATCCAAGAGGTGGTTGAGGTATTAACATGGACGAGCTGCTGCTTGGACATGAATTAGAATTTGATTTCCTGATGTATTGAGAAGGGAGGCAGCGAGAATCATTAGAAATCACCATGCCGTGAAAGCTTCCCTCTTTTCCATTATCTTGCATATGATAGAAATAATGCTGCAAAATAAATACAAAGGATAATAATATAGATATTAAAATCGGGATATCAATAGGATATCAATAAGAAATATAAGAATAGCTTTTAATTAGCAAATTTTTAATTAGAAATTTTCTTTGAAAATATTACCCTTTTAGATTTTGGGTAAAAACAGGAAAGTGAATCTTGGTTAGGTGACATTCCAACTCTCGTAGCTTCATCAGCTGAATTTACATCGGATTCTGTCGACGTGCTTCTTATATCTCCTCCACTTCCCGAATTTCTCTGAGTGATCAATTGGGGTTTGTTGAGTTGTAACTTTGCTGAACCTCGCCCGCGTTTCTTCCTTTAATATTAATAATTATTTAGAATTAAAATTCATTTTCTCATCGATCCAATCCAACTCATGGTAAATTGCATATTATTATTATAATCATAATTTATTATTATGTCATACCCTCTTTTTTTAGGTGAAGGCAACAACGGTTTAAATAATGGTTCTGCTACGACCATTTCTTGATCGTCACCCAGTTTCTTTTCTTTTTTCTCCTTCGGACCCCGACAAGATTTTTTATTTCGATTTTCGAGCCTTTCAAAAAGCTTCATAATCGCTTGAAGTTTTTTCTCTTCTCTCGACTAATAAAATAATTTAAATATAACAATTAACTTCTTTTTAATTTCATAGTTATGTGATGTAATACATAACTGATGTATTGTTCATGTATTTAGATATCATTTATAATATTACATACCATTGAGCTCTTTTCTTTAGGAGTTTCATAAACAGTTGAATGGTTTTGATCTGGGCTTGAAGATGAAATGTGATACATGGGAATAGACTGAGGTTGATTTGGGGAGATTGACAATGTAAAATCATCCGCTCCCAAGTTTCTGACATTCATTTCTTTCCTCGAACTTGTACATGAGTCGTTTGAAGAAGTCGATACACGATTATTATCCATTTTGACATAATTTTCTTCGTCGGTGGATTCAAAAGCAGCCTCAGGCATTTTATCGATTTGATTTATCGATTCGAATTGATTTTCAATCATCGGTTCTGTTTCCACAATTGCACATCTTGAACCCAGTTTTGGTCCTCTTTTTCTTTCCACGTTAATTCTAACAAGAACAATTTTTTTAAAATAGATAATCAAATTTCCTTATGAATTTCTATTAGTTTTTTGTATATAATCAAAATCAATATTAAATTAAAAATGTAAATTAAAATTTAATTATTATAAATCATACCCTTGAACAGTTGTGTTGATTGTGCCAAGTAAGGCGAGACCATTTCGCTTTAAATGCATATCTGGTGGTGACGCTGGTCTTGTTGGAGTCAAAGGCAAAGATGGCAATGTTATTGAATCCGTTCTTAGCAAACAAGTTTTGGTGTCCTGACACGCACAAGGGAGGGTCGGAGTTCCCACAAAGTAATTAACCGAGTTGATCAAATTCGGTCCAATGCTTTTGTACTCATGAGGAATTGTAAACTCTTCCCCACACTTGACTCTTTCCTTCGTTACACAGAATACATGAACGGTTTTTCCTCCAATTATGTGCCTCATTTCTGAATTTGGTTTACAAGAACGCCGTAAAAATCTCGCTTCGTTTCCGTACTTTCGACAATCAATACTGATGCAAAATCCATTTCGTGGGATTTGATGGAAGAAAGTGAAGGGTTCAGGGTGAATCACGTTCCGGTCTCCCAATTCATTTTCCGAGTCTTTTGGTACAAAGCGGCCCAAAGTCATAAATTTCCCTTTAAACTCCACAACTGCTTCGTTGTGCTCAAGATCAAATGCCGCTGTAAGGATCGGCATCTTTTTACCATTTTCAATTTCCATTTCATTAAAGTTAATCTTTTTAAGAGAGGTGTCGAGATCGTTGGTGAAATCCTTCCCTACTGAAGCAAGAGCAGATATCCCGTTTGATTTTGGTAATTTAGCCCTGAGCTCTTGAGAGTAATGGTTGATTTCTGCAAGATCAAAATCTACCAACCAGGGAGATATTGAATATGGACAAATTGAAGGAATTAAGGAAGAAGACTCAGCCATGGCATCTTGTTGATTAAAGCTACCGTCACCCAAAGGTTCTTGCAAATCAAACGAGCTTCTTTTCATGCATGAAGTGATGATGTGTGGTTCGCCCATTGAGCCATTGGCTATCATCCGGAGTGATTGCTTCCTAGGGGCTTTCCTCTTACCCAGACCATCTGGAGTGGAAGCAAAGATCAAATTCGATTCAAACGCCTCGTTGTCATATTCAATTAATTCTTCATTCGATTTTGATGAAGTTGGTGGCATTTCGATTTGAAATTCTCCACTATTTCGCACAAAAGGCCTCCGAGTGTAGGTTCGTTTTTGGCGAGTTTCCGAACTTTTTCGTTTTTTCTGCTCCAGTTTATCAGGAATGAATTTCTTGTATGAATTAAGCTCTTTTGATTTTCTTCGCTTCCCATGACTTTGCTCAACGTCGCTGTCCGACTTTTCAAAATCCATACCGTTTGAGATGGAGGGCCGTCCACGTTTTTTAATTCCTTTCTTAACCGGAGAACCAATGATTGGAAGTGACTCGAGCGTTACATCAAATTGAGAAATTTCATCGTTCACTCTCAAATCAATTCGACCTGTAAAACCAAAATAAACATTATTTAATTTTAAAAATTTTTATTTAAATTTTTAAAACACTTGCAAGTTGCAATTGTTAGTGTTTTCATAATTAATTATTAATATTGTATGTGTACTATCCCCTATGTTTACTTCTTAAGTGGGAACTTTCTATTAACTAATCCATACAATTACAATATTTAAATTATTTACCGTCTTGCATGAGAGCGATTTTCCTAGCTTGAAATGCTCTAGCCCTCGCTTTGTTGACCCTTCTTGGCTGGCATGTTTCACACTTGTAGCACTCGGGGATATTATTTCGGTCAATTCCCATGCAATCAAAATGCTGCCACACTTCACAATTATCACAAGATATCATAAATCCGTCATCGTGAGTAAAATCACAAATACATCTCGTGACGCTTTCATCAGTCCCTTCCTCCCTTCGTTCTCGAGGAGAATCGCGGTATTGGTCCAAGGAACTGTCTTCATATCCATCTTCATGTACCTCGTTGTAATATTCTTTTTCTCCATTAATCGGATTATTGTTCACGTGCCAGGTTGAAGATTTCTCTTCATTGCTCACGATCATAAACGTCGAGCTCCCTACCAACTCGGCCGTTTTCTTTAAGCTGATCTTCAAACTCGGATACCCGTTAGCTATTGTTGGAGAATTTGAGGAGGACGTTTTATTATTCACATAATCATTCGGAGAACTTGAATTAAACTCTGAGTATTGAACTTGGTTTGGATAACTTTGTGGTTGCGGGGATAGGGATTTAAACAAACATGGCGAAGAAGGAATCGACGGCAGAGGAATGGAGGAATTGGAGGAAGGGGAAAACTCATTTTTTCTTAAATTTTCATTAGGTGAAACATTCGGGTTTGTCTTCTTCGAAAATGGGTTAGGAATAATGGTTGGGCTTGGAGTTCTCCACGAGTAGTGATTGACCGGAGAGGGAGGTTGAGATAACTCAAGTCGGGAATAATTGTGGTCAAGAAAAACAATTGAATTTAATTGGCTCTCGAGAATATGAATGCTGCAACTTGCAATGTCACTTTTATTCACGCCATCTTCAATAGTCAATTCCTCATCGTCGTCTGTATTCGGAAATTCGCTATCCAAATCTTCATCATCATTAAAAACCAAGCTCGTTTCGTCTTTACTTTTGCTTTTGATCAAAATATTATTTTCATCCGTTTTTACCAAACTCTTCCCAAAAGTTTTTGCATTTTCTATCTCAGCGATTTGATCTCCTTTAACAATTTCATGTGTGGAGTTTGAGCAGCTGACCGTTGTTAAATCCACCATTCTTTCTACACTTTTGGAAATATCAACAATTTTCTTCACCTCACAATTTTGAGGAGAATCAGATTTGTTCAAAACTGCATGTAACATGTGCATTGGGAAGGTGTTGGCAATTGGGACGTTGGGGACCTCTTCATCTTCATCCTCCTCATACTCGTCGTCTTCTTCTTCTTCCATGGAGAAAAAAGAAATAAAGGGGGACCGCGGCTTGTCCTGGTCTTTCTCTTCAACACTCATTTGAGTTGTGTCAATGATTAATGGAACTCGTGAAGAATGGGAAATTTCCGTAGAATCTCCAAATTCTTCGGGTTTGGGAATTTCCTCCGCTTCTTGCTTTTCATTTTCGTTACTCTCGACCATGACGATGTTCTTGGTTTCCTGGAGGGATGGTTCATGGGAATCTTTCATTTCTTTAGCGCCTTTCATATCGCAGCGATTTTTGCCATCGGAAATGAAATAGGACGGTCGAGCCGTTTCACCTACATGGCCACCATTCGTTACTACCAGTGAGAGAATCGGCAAATCGGAGTCGTCTAGCGGGCTATTGACCCTTGTGGTAGAATAACTTGCTATCAACATTTTCCCTTCACCTGAAATTGATTGTAAACAGTATTTGTTAAATAACTTATTTTGATATAATACATAATTCACCCATTGTATACAAATATTCTTTGTATTTCAATTTTTGTGAATGCGTAAACCATAAAGTCGTAGTCAAAATACAAAATCAATATAATGAGAGTTAGGTTAGTAGTGTAAAAGTTCAATGATGTTTAAACTTACCATTTAAGCCTTCTCCTTTTCGTAATTGAATGATCGGGGAGTCAAAGTCACTCTTGACACCGTTTCTTTTCTGGTTAGAAATTGGGACGGGGGCATTTACGTTGTCCACAGAAACGTCGAGGTTGTCTGCAGCAGAGGCGGCCGCCTCGACGGCCCCAGCGATTGCCGCCCCCAAATACTTGATCATGTAACTCATTTCACCCTTCGACCTGATGACACTTCATGGTGGACCGAAATTTCCAAACCTCTCCTGTACTGAGGGAAGGGATGGCGATGGGAGATTGGCGGGAGTTTGGCGGGTTGTGTTCCCGAGTTGTCTGAATAACTGATCTGATACCCAACTCAAATTGTTCAATCAAAAGATGTCTGCCAAAAGTGCCAAGCCAGGAACCAGAGGGCCAAAGTATAGGGAATAAACATTCATCCTTCCACCCCTCGGACCAGCGATTCAACTCTTTCATTCTTCACATCAACTCCTATTGCATCAGAGATTCAAGGGGACCATGCGCGACCATATTAAATCATTAATATATACCTATATCTACATACATACATCATATACATGCTTCTATGTATGTATATGTAGATATAGCGATATATAGGACAACGTAAGGTTTCTCTGCAGACCCTTTTTTATTTAAATACATTAAAATGATGCGACGGACAATTAAATATCTCTTCAATAAGTTTGGTAGATTTATTAATAACCGTATTATAATTAATACAATAATTTAATATTACAGAGGTATTATTAAATGTAACTTAATTCAGGGTTATTGAAATCATTATTATATTTTTATTATAATAATTTTTGTTATTTTCTAGTTTATATTTTACACCATATATTAGATTAATTATAACATTAAGTTAGCAATAATATTTTATAATTAATATTTTATAATTAATATTTCATAATTAATAATATTTTATAATTAATAATATTTTATAATTAATAATATTTTATAATTAATATTTTATAATTAATAATATTTTATAATGAAAAAATTGTAACTATTTTTATATAGTGGTGTTTTAACTTGTGAAATTTGAGGTAACATGTAAGTATATAATAGAAAATTTTATAAATAAATTTAAATTCTTAATAATTCTAAAGGGTAAAAATTCAGTATATCTCGTAGTTATTGTGTATTATCATTTTAATTTTATTTATTTATTGTAGAATCTAAAAACGAGACATGAGAATTGATTGGAGTGTAGATCATACAAGTGAACATTTTTCTTTAATTTTACTTGGCGTGCCTTTAGAAGAACGATTTCCGCTTTTGGAGTCAAGTTGTAAACTCATATTTCGATTTTTCTCAAGCGTTAAAAGTTCTTGAAACAATTCTTTCACATTATGATTAGTTTTCGCGGAGGTTTCTATAAAATTGCAGTTCCATTTTCTCGCTTGGTTTTCTCCGTCAGTCTATAAAAACATTAAAATTATGAAAATTACTTTTATTAAAATTTACTTATTATATTTAATTTAAAATCAAAATAAAGATGAAAACTTTAATTACTCTGGGCATATATTTAGTAAGTAAACTAAACGTTTACACTGTTGTATAAAATACTTAGAATAAGTCCCCCCAATTCCACTACCCAGAGATTTTAAATTTTTACAAAAAACTAAATTTGCGTAATAAAAATACCAACAAGGTCAAGTTTTTATAATTATTTATTGTTATTGTTATTTAATTAGCATTATTATAATATTATAAGTTTGAAACCTGGGCCATTTCTCTGTTCTCTGACTCATCGCATTTATTTCCTACTAGAATAAGAGGGATATCATCCATAATTCCTTTGATAGATTTGATCATGTCCCAAATCGGTTTCAATTCTTCTAAACTCTGTCGGGAAGTGACGGAATAAACAAGGATAAATGCGTGTCCTTTTGTGATGGACAGTCTTTGCATAGCTGGGAATTGGTGAGAACCAGTAGTGTCTGTTATCTGCAGTGTACATACGTTCTTATTACAGCTAATGACCTGAAAAACATTAAAAAACAGTTTTGCAATATATCCTATTATTTTGGATGCCATATTAATTTGATTAACTATTAATTTTAAACATTATTTATCTAAAAGTGAGAAGAACGTTGAAATTACATTTTAATAATAAGTATTTTGTAAATATATAAAAATACAATTTATACAGTAGAACCGTATATGTATGTATTTTCTTTGAATGATTCTTTACCTGACGGTAAGTGTCCTCAATAGTTGGGATATAAGCTTCTCGGAATGTTCCCTGTAAATAAGTAAAAACTTTAAGCATCCTAATAATATAAAATCACAGAATGGTATATTTTATACTAACTAAATTACACTTAATTATTTATTATTTTAATTTGGTTGTACATTTAATATATTTAAGTATAAACTAAAAACAAATACCTTAACAAATCGAAGCACCAAGGAAGATTTTCCAACTCCGCCAGCTCCAAACACAACTACTCGATAATCGTTACTTTGTTCTGGCATTCTCTCATTTGTTATCAACTTTCAAGCACCGAAATATTTTAAAATCCATTTTAATGAAATGGAATAAAATTCACATTTATTTAAAATTTGAAATTAACTATCACGTGAATCATTTTAATAAATTCTTTTTATTAATATTAACATTAACAATTTATCGGAAATCAAGTTCTATATTTCTAAACTATAATTTTATATTAAGAATTATTTATGTACATTTAAATATTTTAATTCTTATAATGTTCCTTAAAATTTCCTACTCGAATTCGCGTCAAGAAGTTAAATGAATTGGTTATTTTATCTAGTCGGTAGATATGTATTTCATTTCGATTCCGTCTACCCAGAAATCGACTTGAGCAGAAGTACTGAGGAAGGTTTACTCAACGTCATTCACTGTTACCAAGGAGACCCAAAATCGATTATTTCGATACGCAAGACATCATTCAAAGAACAATTGAACAATTGTCCTACGACGTCATAGAAACTATGCCAAAAACGCATTTGCTGAAAGTTAACTGGTCAAAGTTAACTATAGACTATAATAGCCTTTGAAGACTTCTCTCAAGTTAGGTGGAAAAAAGCAAAAGCCCTTTAACTCTTGCAGGAGTCTTTAAAGAAACACCTGCAATAATAATTATATAATCAATAAAGAGCATTACAAAAATTATCATTTTTTTGATTTTACTCAAAAAATTAATTGAATGTTTTCTCTATGTTACCAATGCAAATTTGAAACTTGCATAAGACCAATAAGACACTCAATATGTAACAATCTATACTTCATTCGAGCCGGGAATACACGTGAGTTTGAACGAACCGCTAAAATATTGAAAATGCATATGTGGGGCCTAGGAAACGCTTGTGCAAGTTACCGTGTAAGCCCCATATGAGAACATGTTCCCTAACGGGCACATAAACCCAAAGTAGGCATATACCTCATAAAATGGGCACAAATCTGTATTATAGTAATAATTTTAAAGTTTTTATAGTAATATTAACTTATATCACAAACAAATGTTATTGAATATGTATAGTTTATGCAGAAAAAAATATACGCATTTCATATGAATTTTTTTCCATAATTAAATTCATTATTGTTAAGTTAGGTAAGGTTTAGATCCTTAAGGAGACATCATATTTATGTTTAGTACATTCTTACGATTAGAAATTGAGTTGTGACTTTTATGCATCCAGGGTTCAATTTGTCCCTCAAGTCCTTATATCCATTTTGGGTCCAAGAGCCCATGAGCCCTTTTCGAATGTGCCCGTATAAGTGGCCTATGTGCCCACTTTTAGCCCGTTTCCAGGCACATTGTGCCCAGTTTGGGTTCAAGAGCCCACGTACCCCTTTTTGGGTGCATGTGCCCACTTTTTATGTGCCCGTTTAAGGGTTTAATGTGCCTCTTTTGGGTTCTATGTGCCCATTCAAGTACCCAGGCCTTGATCGAAGAAATTCCATTAAAGCTGGAAAACCGTAGAATAAGCTAAACGACTCACTCCAAAATATAAAAACGTCGTGATTCATAACATGGCAGGACTTGTATTGAACAAACAAGCAGTTGATCAATTCGTATTTTAATATTAGGATGACAAATATCAAGCGAGAAAATGTGTTTATGGAAATGCCAAATTTTTATTCAACAATAAATATTTAACTGAAAAATATTCAACATTACCATTTTAATTTATGTTGTTCAAGATTAAATTTATTTTGAAACATTTTGTTAGTTGTGAAAATTCAACGCTTGTTCCACCAATGTAATAAATGCAAAAAATGAAGTAAACAGGGATAATGAAAATGATATGGAAATCCATAGAAATATTTGTTATTTTTTACGTTTAGATATTCTCTATGTTTACTTATTAAGTAAACGGTTTGTATAAGATGATCAATCATAAAAACAATTTCAAAGATGAGTATTAGATCGAAAATATATCTTTTTATTATTATAATATATTGAAAACAATTAGTATTTATACTAATACTATTGACTATTTATAAATAACAAACTCAAATAACACCAGCAAATTTCAATTCGGTTGCTATATGTGCAAAAATCATGCGAGGTAGTAAAAGGTTATAATAGAGAGAGAAGCGTATGGCTAAATTGATAAATGTAATTTTTTCTTAATTGTGTCAAATATCAGTGTTAAAATGACGAGAATGTTCTTTGAAATGCTGAAAGGAAGAAATTGTATATATTTCTTCCCAAATTATAATCCCGTATTAATTAAGAATATAATCAGCATTATTCTCAATGTGAATGTCGAATTTCCCAATAATTGTCGGCTCATCTTTACTGAAAGTAGAAGAGCGTCCAATTTCAGCCAAAGTTCTCATTGTCATTTCCGAACCTTCTTCAATAGTTGACCTCGACATAACATTTAAATCTTCCCGTTTGTCTTTTCTTATTCCATTTTGCTCTCCCTGTTGCCTTAGGTTCTGCCCACTTGAACTCTGATTATTCCCAATTTTAATATTCTTCTTCGAGATGGATTTCCCAGAAGAGGAACTTGGAATGGAGTTTTTTAAAGTATTAGATCCACTCAGTTTACCAGAAACGGCCGGTTGTAAAACGGCCTTTGTGGGTCTTGTCTTTTGTTCGGGCTGCAAAGAAGGTGTTCGGATCTCATCCTTTTGACGGAATAATGGTTTGGAAACTAAATTTGCTTTTTCACTATTTGTTTTGAAAGTGGGTTTTATTGTTGTTGGGGTACAAGGTTGAGGTACAGGAGTCAAATTGGACTTTTCTCTTTCTCTGTAACTGAAACCTCGGCGTGGGGTAGAACTAATTGTCCCAATTAACTTGTTTGGTGTCAAAGGTGTCAAAGGTTTTTTAGGAGCAGAGGTGAGAGAGGCTCTTGGGGATTCTTTTAATAATTTATCTTTCGGCATTTTCTTTTCTAGGGACTGTCTTGTCTTTGACAAGGACGCTACTCTGGGTAGAACTGAAGGGGTTTGCGCTTTATTAACATGTTGACTAGTGAAATTTCGAGTTGATGAAATTTCAGGACTCTTTGTAAGAGTAGGCGAACTTGATGGAAGTGTGGATAATACATTTTGAACAGGTCGTATTGAAGTTACTTTTGGAGTACTAGAAGTCGAAAATTTCTTATTGGTGTCACTAAGTTGGTTTGGAGTTCCAGAAAAATTGGTGTTGATTCGTGAACTTGAATTTCTTGATGGAACCGGGGACGCTGCAATGTGTAATTTTGAAATTTTGGTTTTGTCTTGTTTTCCAGTCGATATTTTTGCTACTTTTTTTACAGATTTATCAAATCCCATAAATGATGAAGAGCATATACGTCTGCGACAGTCTTGACTTAAAGATTCCCAGTTCTTTGAAATAACGGCACGTGAAGCATTGGAAATCAGGAATCGCTCCACTTCGTGACACAATAATTTCACAAAATCAACAAATGTCTGGAAAAGATCGATTTGGAATATATTAATAGGTTGTACTTATATTTGAATTGATTTTATGAAAAAATTTGTTTCAATTTTACCGTCGACCATTCGACTTCATCTAATGTGTGTGTTCCGAGCTCAATAATTCTAGTAAGGGCTACGTGACTCAAGCAGGCTTCATCTGGCTTTAGAATTAGTAATGCTTCCGCAAATGTATCTGAAAATGTAGATTTTTTGGAATTTATTATGTTAGGTAGGAATGGTTAGGTTGTGAAAGTTTTAAATCCTTAAAACTCAAAGTTATTTCAAAATTCATTTTGTCAACATTTTCTAAAAAATTATTACCATGAATTCTCGAAATACTCCATGTCTGTCCTTTACCAAATTGAAGAAATCTGTTAAAATAGAAAGATAATTGATATTGTAACCTTTTTAAATTTAATGTTTTCTAACTTATAAATAAAAAATTATTACAAATTCAACACAACATACAACTAGTCCCTAGGCAATAATAATAAAAAATGTCAATCGATGCTTTATACATACATTTAGTTTTAAAAGGTTGAACATGTCACCATAGGTCAATTGTTTTTAATTTTAGCATTAAAAACTTTGTGGGTTTGGATATAATCACTATGAAAATATTTATAAAAAAAGGTCTGCTACAATAAAATAAAAAATATGGATTAAAATCAATAAAATTTTGAAAAATGTACCTAACTCCTTGGACAACGGTGCTTAAGTTTTCTCCTAAAAATAGGACGCAGGAATCCTAGAAAACAAAAATCAGTATTGGTTTGGAAACAAAATTAAAATTAGATTTTCAAACATTCTCATTTATCAGGAATATTGCAATAAAAGTTAACTTTGTTCTTATGGCACTACACAAAATACCTATAGTTTGTTTTAAATTAAATATAGATTTACCAATGGGGATATAAAGTCTATTTTTAATTTAAAACAAACTATGTTTTTTGTGCAGCGTCATAAGAACCATGTAAACTTTGATTGGAATTGGAATGTTCCTGATATTTTAATTCAAACTTTATTTATTGTTCGCACGCCATACCGTTAGCTGACTTTTTTTTAATTTAGACCTTTTACATTTTAAACAATTTCAAATTATTGCCATGAATGAACTGTTATGCTTTTATTTTTTACCTAAAATTATTCTTTGGATATGGTTGGAATTCACTTGGAAATTATTTTTAAAAAAAGGTCAGCTAAAGGTATGGCGTGGGGACTATAAAAGCGTAATCGAAATAAGTATACCAGTAGCGAATGAAAAATTTATTATGTATGATTCCAAAATCTCACATTTAGCTGATTAACCACGCTGAATATGGGCTCTGTCCATCTAACAGTCGGCATTGTTGAGAGTAACTGAAAATATTTAAATGAATGATTGATGTTACAGGCTCAATTTTACATTCAAGGACATTTGAGACAAATTTAATTAATCCTGTAATATAATTTAGTAATAATATCAAAAAAACAAGTATTGTAATTGTATATTTATTTCTAACCTGTTCACATCCTAAGATTACATCAAGGATGTTATCCACCGACTGAAATAGAACATTAGGCACTTTAGATTCAAGAAATTACATTTTGCAATAATTACTATATAATTTAACTACGATTTTTATTTATCTTACCAGATGGTTCACGGAATATCGTAGGCATTTCTCCATAAATTCATCTCCGAGATTCACATAAGCTTTGGTCGGCCATACACGAACAAAATTCTTGCAAACCTAATTGGATTTAAGAAGAAATCAATTGATATCTATTTGCGCTAATCTACATACTATTGTATAATCTAGCATTTACCATCACCCATCACCATTAATAATAGTGCTACATATTACAGGATACATTAAAAAAGCACTTCCTTCAGCTTAAGGCATTCACGAGCTTTTTTTTAATGTATCCACCTTTTGTATAAGAAATATACCATCTTGTCTCTACATATATACAGATACATACTTGTTATCATATTAAATATTATATTTTTAGTATTTTGTAAATACCCATTTCGTCATCTTCCTATTAAGATCATCCATGCCATAAGATGAGGCAATCGGGAAGCATTCCAGTACTCCCGAAATACATGATGTGCAGGGTCGGTGAAAGTTGTGGCAGAACTTGACTCTGATAGTCTGCGCAATATTCTCCCTCAATCCCTCAAGTCCAAGGAGATCGCACAGGTTCGCCAGCTCAAACAGATCAATGGAATCAGGAATCTCATTAGTTCCACTGTAGATGTGATATAATGTGAACTGGACGACATTAAACGAGAATCTGGAATCATTTAATTTCATTATTTCATTTCATTATATTCATTTCATTATCTATGAACGTATTAGAATAAATACAATCTCAAGGTACATAGTAAATAAGTACACATATATTGTGTATTTAGTAAATTTTATACAAGCTTTCCACTTAATAATTAAACATTGGGATAATGAAAAAATGATATGGAAACCCATAGAAATTTTTGTTATTTTTTACATGTTTTGATATCCCTATGTTTACTTATTAAATAAACGGTTTGTAGAGGGACTATCCATAAATGAGCTTGCTTTTGATGTGATTTGTTAGACTTTCACCAAAACATAGATTACATACATAAACCAATATCAAGCTATAAATGACTAAACTTTATTTTGAGATTTGACCTCCGTTGACCTTAATGCAGCGCCACATTCGACCTTCAACTGATTTGCATGCATTTTAACACATCTCAATAGGAATTTCATTAAAGGCTTCTATGATATTCCATTGTTGAGGTAAAGTGAAAGATTGTAAAGAGAAAGTTGGACTTTCTCTTGCCAAATGATTACTGTTAATTCATGGTTTAAGATTTTCAGTTAATAGTCTGCTACATATAAATTTAACATATTTCCCATAATCATGTTGAAGATTTAGTTATGGTGTTACATTGGGGCGAACAGAGGTCAAATCGCAAAATAAATTTTAGTAATTTATAGCTTGATATATCAAGAGTCTATTATTTAATTTTGATGAATATTCGTTCATAAACAAAAAAAGTTATTCTTGATTAAGAAAACCGGGTACATAATGGGCCACCCTGTATATAAGATATATTAATACAATAACTTTCAAGCAGATAATAATTTTTTTACATAATTACCCGTCTAAATTAATAGTATTCCCAGCCTTTTCAACCCAATGCCCACTGAGGAGAGCAGCAAAATATTGTGAGCGAGAGGCAAGAATGCACTTGTGAGCCTTTACATGCCGCCCATTAACTCCAATGTTCACATCCGTGTTGATTCCCTCTTGAAACATTCTTAATAGGTCTTTCCCAAGTTTGAAACAGGGACCTTTTTGGCAAACTTCCTCTGGAAGAATAAATCCATAAAAATTTTATAATATAACTTTATTATATGGTATAAAAATTACATACTCCCAAAACCAACCTAGCCGTGATGACGCTAAAGTTCTGAAGTGCACGGCTAGGTTGGTTTCGGGAGTAGTCATTTAATATTCATAAAAAAATATTCATATAATAAATACTCATAAAATAAAATGACTCAGGGAATGGAAGAATGAATTGGGTGAGTTAAATTAAGTTTATTACCGGTTTGTCCTGAGAGTTCCATCGAGGTGAGAATGGAGGAAGACAAAAGAGAATTCTCCATATCAATATTGGGAACGTGGAGGGAAGAGCGATTGCTTGGAATCTCCATCATTTTCTTATTGTTTTCTTTCTTCTCAATATCCCCAGTCAAATCAGGATCTCGTTTCATTGTTGGCTTCCCACAACCCTTGTTGAGTCCAATAATGGCATTTTTCCTTGCTGTCTCTGCGGCAGCTTTATGTTGAAATATTGGGCTTGGATGTTTTTTTCCTAAACTAATGGAGTCAGTCGAAATATTCATCAGCGTTTTATTTTGGATTCTACTGGTCGATCGCCCTTCTTCACTCCCACTCCGATTTTGTTCCAAGTCGACGAACATTGAAAAGATTTTCTTTTTGTCTAGAGAATTCTTCTTTTCCAAATCCAATAATTTCTCTTCCCCCTCTTCCATGTTAATGAAAAATGCTAAAGAGTTTGGATTGCTTCCAGCATTTCTTCTCTGGTCACAAGTCAAACTCTCATCTTGAGACAAAGAATTGAGATCTATAATCCAAGCCTCTGGAGGTTTTTCTGCCACAATCCCTACACTTTGGGACATTGACATGTCAAACGACCTTTGAAACAATTTATCCGTCATCAAAGTCTTGTTTTGACTCTCAGTGGATTCCAATGATGTTAATTCTTCTAAAGAATCTGCTGCCAAGATTGAATCGAGATCTGAAGAATTGTCTTTTGAAATCAATTCTTTCATTTCTACACTTTGCCGTTCCTTGCTCTCGCTCTCAAAAGTTGTTTGGATAATGTCAGGGAAGGACTTTGACACAGGAACTCGGCACATCCTTTTTTCAAAAACTTTTTCCGCCTTGCTTTCATTCTTTATTTCCTCGTTTGTCACAAAATGGTCCTCAATGACAGGGAGGGAATAAATGAGGCCTTCACCTGACTCATCAAGAGCCTTGGCATTAATGAAATACTTTGGCTGATCATCTTCAATTTCATTTTCGTCTTCCTTCTCGGTCTCGCCGTTCTCTTCCTTCTCATTAACTTCCTTTCCAAGCTGTTCTCCAAGTCCAAAGAAGTTCCCATTGTCGTCAAACGACGACTCGAGGAGATCTCCTTCCAAGCCCAAAGAATTTTTCATGACTTCTTGTTGGGGTTGAGATACTAATTGTAAATCGCAAGTTTCGCAAGGGCTTTGGGTTTGATCTCCATCTCCCTCAAAAAGACATTGTTTAGTCGGTTGCAAGCTACCGTCACTTCTTGTAACTGAAGAGTAATTTGCAGATTTTCCTTCTTCTTCCTTGTTCAATATAGGGACTGAAGATCCTTTGGTCCTCAGAGCAAAGGAAAAAACGTGGTCGACCTTTGACTCTTCAGATGAACTATGGGGTTTGGGGGGGACGGGAATGCCGGAGAAAGCCATCGACCCTTGATCTAAATCCGATTACCTGGACTTAATTATGGGCGAGATAAGGATTAATATATAGGTTTGAATGAAAGAATCGATGTAGCCTTGTCTTGGATCTCAATACTTGTGAAAGTTGACTCATTTCTCGGCAGTCGTAAAGGGCTATCGATCCAAGTGTGAATCATGCGCTTCCCCCTTCCCCTTCTTTCCTTTATAGCTTTGATATCATGATTACAGATTCTTATATATTAATGTTACGTTACGTTACTTATGTATTATACAGGGTAGGCCATAAATATCTTTTTTATACGATTGTTTATTTAAAAAAGAAAGATACTTATGGCCCACCCTGTACTTATGTATCTCATTTTACTTTCACTAAAAGTATGTATAGTATTAACACGAAGTGTTGAAAAAAATGTTATTTCCCTTTCCGTTGTTCTTAAATTCATTTATTTCTTCAGTCATTTTACTTTAAGTATGTATTTAGATCGGCATGCCATTATAGCAAATATTGATGTTCTCCTTCATTCACAAGAAAAGTATATAATCAAAAGTTCATTGTTTCGCTCATTACACAAATCATTTAACATTTGCAACAGAACATTCATACAACCAAGGCGCGTACTTACATATATTGATCAATTACATATTAAGGTATATATGGTATTTACTTATTAACGATATAAATATAACATTTTATGTAGAGTAATTGTCTCTGCGTTCAAATAAATGTTATGATATTATCAAACTTACTAGTAATTAACGAATTAAATTAACCATTAATATTTTATATACTTAACTTATGACGAACAATATGGGGAATTTATGAAGGGATTTAAGTTTAATATTGTAGTTTATGCCTAATAGAGTATTTCTAATATAAACTTTAAATAATTACAATATTCGTAATAATATTAAATTTTTATTAATTGTATATATAATCGTGCGTAAACATTAAATAACTCTAATAGTTATTTGATAATAATTCTCAGAATAGCATTTATTATTTATCCATTTAATTAAGCTAATTACATTTATGTTTTAAATTAAAGTATGATAATAGCTTTTAATAACCCTATAACGCCTTTCCAAAATATCAAACGTTGTATATCTATATTATTAATGCATACAATTAACGATGCATTCCAAATTGGCCAAAATTGAATAGATTATGTTTTACAACGATTAATTTAAGATAATTACTTATTTTATTTTTCATTGCAAAATTTTAAAAAAGTATTCATAGTGCGATGCTCAAATGGGACAATCATCGGACATTACCGTTTAACTCTATCTTTTCGAATTATACACTTTTATTACATAAAAGTTTTATTACTTAATTTATAACTATAATAAATAAATATTTGCAAAATGACAATTAGGTACTTCTTTCCTCAATTATTCTCGTTCATATTTATTATGGTAAATGTGTTTCTCCTATCAAAAATTAATCGGAATTATATTATATTACTCCTTTGCGCAAACACTAATAAGCTAAAGGGACGAAAATTTAAAAAAGTCAATCAGGCATTTTAGATAAATAACACAAGTATGTACATAAAACAATTATTTTGAATAACATACTATTAAATAGAAATACAAGGAACATAAGGCTACTTACTTACAAACGTCCTTGTATTATATTTATACTACAATATATTTATACTTGCACACTGTATAAAGTTATATACCTAGTTTATTGTATATATTGGTACATATTGTACTTGTATGTATAAATACAATGAACGAATATTTTATATAGGTATAAATATAAATATATGTACGTATTTATGTGCTATGTTTGTATATATAATAGAAGTACCTATTTAACATTGAGGAGCTTGATATTTCAAAATGTGATTAGAATATGAGGCCAACAAGATTAACTAATAATAATAATTACAAACACAATTGTTTAATTAAATAAATTCGATAAAATAGAATAAAATTTGAACTTAACACTAACGAACATAATTTAAAATTACAAATTGAGTCGATAATCTTAATCAAGTACAAGAGATGAGGACGAATACTCACAATCAGACATTCAAATGTAGTTCAACACTCCGTGGAGTTTTGAGATGAGTTTTATGAAATATTCGAAGACTCACTTGGCATCACCTTCTTTGAATCCGTTTCTAATGGTGATAATTGAATATCCGTGATCGTTTCCGGTATAGAAGGGTCAGCAGTCCCAACCATCAGTTCCAATTCCTCGGACTCGATCCTTGGACTTGTGGTTTCCGTTTCTGTGGGATCTTTGCCTTTACACAACGAGTTGGCAAATCGGGCATAAAAAGCATCTATAGGTATTTCAGGTATTTCTTTTTTAGCCTCTTTTTCTGTTTCTCCCTTATCTTCCTCCTTAGTCTTGACCGTAAACTGAAGTGAGTCACCCAAATCGTCGTTTAGGTTTGGCCAAGATTCATGATGTGGGATTTTGTTCGACCGGTTGTTATCCGCATAATCGTCGCGATATCGTGCAATACCGGGATATAGCGCAATCATTTTGTCAAATTTTTCACGTTTTTCCTTTTTCTTGAAAATATTCTTTTTGACCATAACTTCATCCTCTCCTTCGCTTGAGACTTGATCTTCTTCATTTTCATATTGCTGAAACATTCAAAATTAACGAATCGTGTGAAATAATAAGATAAATTCCATCTTTTATGGAAAGAAAATTAACCGTATACCTATGTACAGAGTGAACTTGAAGTAACGCAACAGACATTCAATCGGTAACCATCACTTTAATGAATGTCTGTCGATTGAATATCTGTTGCGTTACTTATGGTTCACTCTGTGCATACATAAGATTTGCTTAAAAATAAAGGAGAAAACTTACGAGTAATTGCTCGGGATCAACTTTAAATTCTAGAGCCTTGTCCAAAGTAGCTTTAGCAGAAAGACTTCTCTCGAGGAAAAAAGATCCATTCGCAGTCTCATTTGAAGGTGGTGACCAACCAGTGGCAGAATAACCGTAACTTGAACCTCCAGCAACCATTCTACGGCCTAATTCATTCTGAAGCCATTCAACAGCTGAATTCCACTTTTTTATAAGGTCGAGACTTTTGGTAAGGACTTTATATGCTAATCCATTTGGTTCCATCACGTTAGTCACATACTTAATGAAGAGATAAGCTCTCTTTGGATGACTCTGCTTATTACGATGGATGATATCAAGAAGTCCATCTTTGTCTTCTGGTAAACCTTAATAATCAAATATTACACGAATATAAAATACATCCATAATACAATACATACATAATGAATATGGTACGTAAGCTTACATATTTTCATATACTGCATACTATGTATATAATAATCAGTTGCTTACCTCTTAATGCATAAGTAATTCTTTGAAGCTGATACGAGTCACCTATTCTGATCGTATGCATCAACATTTCTAAATACGACTTTAGCTCAGGTGTGTAAGAGTACCCAACGTGGCCGAGAATTTCGGAGATAATTATCTGCGAAAACCCATGATTCTCCCAACAAAGAAATTGTATCAGTTGCATTGTGTCCTCCGATGCATAATTGTCCGATATGATCTTCTTTATATATAAACTACAGCCACCCCTAAGTAAACATATTAAAAACTTAAATACATAAATACCTATACAAACCGTCCACTTAATAGTGAACATAGGGAATATCAAAACATGTAAAAAAAATAACAAAAATTTCTATGGATTTGATCATTTTCATTATCCTCATGTTCGCTTATTAAGTGGACGGTTTGTATTGTAGAGTATACATACCTATCGGTAAGTAACAGGTAACAAAAATATGTAAATTAACTTTTAATTAAAATAAATTACATACCCTCTAGCGTACAAGAGGTTGGTAAGACTTGAAGAAATGGGTTCAAGCGGTCCATTAAGCAAGCTCGGCTCTGAGAAAGGATTCGGAGTAAGTGGTCCTTCCTGATATTCAAATAATTCATAGTTATTTAGTTTCGAAAAACAAGTTATATTATTATTTAATATGATAGGTAATAATCTAATAATATATCTTATATATCTTTTTAGGCCAGTAGTGGACAATATGATATAAGCCACACATGTATGAAACAATAGAATAAATTCAGGATAACTCACCAAGACATTAGATTTACACATATGAGAAACATCAGAAGAACGGACAAGAATGGAGACAACTTGGTAGAGTTTTGTTAAATCAGCACATTGGTATTTGATAGGAGGTGCTGGTCCATCATCTAATGCTACAAGCATAAAAGTTCCTGGAACGTCGAGCTATTAAACAATTTTAAATTTAAGTAATGTTTAAGACATTTATAAGTTATAATATTAAACAGATTTAAAATTTAATCAACTCGATGAAACTCGTTCGATCTATAGTTATAATACTTGTTAGTTAAAAATATACTTTGATTAGTTGTCTCTTTTCCTCGTCTCCAATATTTGCGTAAGAAACGAAAAATCCGAAATATTGAACTAAATGCCGGCCATATTCTGAGACATCCCTTCTCAAAAGATTTAACACGCTCTCAAGTATGTATTCCCAAAGATAGGCGTTCTTTTCACTGCTTCTCGCTGGAAAATTTATTTATATAGTAAGAATGAATTAAGATGGAAATGGAATAATAATCATTCATTCAATGTCAATATAAATTATAATATGATTATTATGAAATATCATACTGAGGGTGGCCATTGGAATAGATGGGAAATAAATTCCATCGTCTTTCGAATAATGGGCTAAGAATACGAGCATCTTTGCGAAAGTTGATCTTACTTCTGAATTTGGACATTCTAATAAATATTCAGCAATCCTAAAATATTAAAAAAGTGTAAATGTTTTATTTTTGATAAATATTATAGTTAACTAATATAATAACACTTGTATTATGTTATGTTATATTTCAATTCTACATATTACATAAAAAAATTTCATTATATACAGAGTGAACCATAAGTAGCGCAACCGACATTCATTAGAGCGATGGTTACCGATTTAATGTCTGTTGCGTTACTTATGGTTCACTCTGTATATAGTACATCATAAATAAATGTTGAATGTTAGATATTGTAAATATTGAATGATAAGGATATCTCACCTTCCATGATCTCTGAACAAGGCATTAGTAGCAAACCAGAATCGAACATTTTTCGAATTCTTTAAATATGGTAGAATCACTTCATACCAATCATTTGCCATTCCTCGTAGTGTTTTCTTCGTTCTAAATCCAATTGAGAATAGGAACTGTGTAGCCAATTTAATACTCAATAGTGCTAGTTGGTCGGCTTCTTCATTCTAATTTAAAAAAAGGAAAACAAAAGATTATGAAATTTAATATTACATATTTAATCAAAATTGTGTTAATGTTTTATAAAAATCAAATAAACCTTTTGTATATATTCATTAGAAAAGCATATGGTGTTAGCACCGACCAATCTTCTCACAAAAGTAAAATATTCGGGAGAAAAGTGGGATCGAATGTGCATGAATTCGATGTTATGCTTAAGAACGCTCTTTTCAATCAACGGTGGAATTTTCAGTCTCTTTTCGTGTACTAATATAAAATTTAACAAACATTAATATACCTACATATACAAATAACATCGTAGTCCATATTTATTTTAGTTAATACATATTTTTATATCGGAAATATTTAGCATTTATGTATTTTTTATTACTCGACACAGAGGAGAATTTATTTGAAAGTGATGCTAAATTGGAGTCGATAACATCCGTTTGCGTATAAAACAAAATATATGCATTCCACCATCGTTTTTGACGTCTAAAACTCATTCTCTTCATCATGTGATCAAAAACTTCGCCCGAATAATCCCCACCAAAACATTGATTTTTGAGCTCTTCGTCATCTTCCATTCGACATTCAGAAACTTCACCATCGTCGAACTTGTACCAACGCCATACTCCGTTTGGACATCTAAACAAATTGGAGCAAAATGTAAAGTAGTGTATAATAAATAGTCATTAAGATATTATGCTAAGAAAACATTTAAATATTATATCAAAGTATTCTTTAGTCAGGATCCCTATTGTGCTTACTTGAAAGAAATATAGGAATAGTAGTGACCCCCTGACGCCTGCCCTGAATGAACGACGATGCCAGTTAGTCTGTACAAACTACTTATATTTTGTCCCAAAAGAATTCCATCGTCTGAGTCAATCATCTCTCCTTCAATCTTCGCTAAGCCGGAAACGGTATATGGCTCCATGTCCAACTCTCGAGGAAACTCAAAATAATCATTGAATTTGATTGGGCAGACTCTCTCGTAATCGTATTCGAATCTCTTTAATTGAATAGCAAGGACTGGTGGAAGTTTTTTCACACATAAACGCTTGACAGTAACAACCTACAAGTATTTAAAATAATTAATAATTAAAATTGTTTATAAGGGTAAAATAAAGTAAATAAAATACAGACCTTCTTGTTGCATCGCTCGCAATGATATGCGTCGGCACCCTCGAGTAATTCTCCTTTAACATATTGTTCTAGTGAGTCCAAGAGGTTCGAGTGATTTCGTATGTCAACAGAAATGACTGAGAAGGGCTCTTCTTTTGAATATCGATGGGGGCATTCTTTGCATATCTTTTGATCCGAAAATAAACCCCCAAGATTCTTTGACATTACTTGTTCTTCTCCCAAAGCCTTCAACCCATCATCAACGCTTTCAATGAGGCTCATGAAGAATTCAACGGCGTCTTGCTGCTCTCTTAAATTCACTGGCTCTCCTTGGAGTCTATTTATAAAAAAGTTTTAAGGTCTTGAAATCAAGGAATTAATGGGGTAAACTTTATCATTTCAATTTGAACATTTTTAACTCTTTCAGAATTTGTATTGTTTAAACTCATTTAATCATTAAAAATAAACTAACTTACTTTAATACAATACAGAAAGCGGGAGTTTAAAACATTGAAATAATATTTCAATAATATATTATAATATAATACTAATATTTAATATTTAATATTTCAATAATATTTCGTTTTACATAATATATAAATAGTATTACTTTTATGTAAAACAAGACAAACATACAGAGATATTCACATAATTGAGAAATTCACATGATTGTTTTGTGAATAAGTCAATTTAAAATTCAAATTGCGAAAGAGTTATATCGTGCCATTATTATCAGGAGCACATAGGGTAAATAAAGATATGTAAAAAATAACAAAATTTCCATGGATTTCCCTATGGTTTTCATTATTTCCTATGTGCTCTTAGATAATAATGTCAGGGTATATGGTCAAATTTCTTCGTGGTTTCTTCAATACCTGAAATGTTTCCATAGTCCATTGGGAACATAATATTGCAATTTTGAGAGAGCAAGGTGGCCAAAGATGGCTTGAACTTGTTTTAAAATGCAGATGTTGTAAGTTTTCCGATCGTCTGTTCCTTCCAGAATCGTGTCTGAAGAGTGACTGGATCCTGTGAGTGTCGTCGAAGAATCAGAACTAACTTCATCAAGGCCTTCTTCAATCCCATAATCAGAGTCAAAGGTCGACAAGACGAGAACACCACGTTTGATGGCTTCAACCATAAACAGTTGTTGAATCACCGAATTCATGTAGCAAGTGGCTCCGGCGTTTTTCAATCCTACAAACCCTCCCAAAGGTCGACTTCCAACTGGAGGAATATATTCCCAGTCATTTAATCCGTTTTCTCCGTCTAAAATATTGATAAAATATATCTATTAATTTCAAAACCACAGATCCTAAACCAGAGAACAATAAATTCTGTAAAACAAGTATTCATTACCATTAGAATAACTAAAAATTTTGGTGAGTATGTCCACAGTTAGTTTCAAATTGGGATGCGAGCCCATACAGAGACTCACGACTAATTCCAAGATCGAGTTCTGAGAATTGGGAAATGCGCATATTTGAACAGGAGTGTCGGAACTCAATTCCCCAGTCATCTTCAAAGCTGAATGAGCTTTTGACCAAGGGAAAACAAATTCTTCCAAAATTTCCTAAATATTTAACATTTATTGTAATTTTATAAACATTAATAAATAAATTAATTAATTGGATAGTAAAGAAATCAAATGAACAAACCTTAATGAGAGAATTTCCTCCTGCGGGATCACAGCCTAATTGATACTTCTTTTCGGGGGTTAAGAAATTACAGAGCTCCCGGGCAATTGAAATATTTCCATCAAGAAGATCTTCCGAAACGGAACCTTCGCCTTTAATCTTGATGAAATCTTTTGTTTTTCGAAGCCAGTTAATTTGAATTTCAAGAAGTTTCTCGTGTTTTGGCAATGGTACACAAGTATTTGAATGTCTCAAAAGATTACAAAGAAGGTAAAAAACGTCTCTCGAGTGATGTTGATACTCTTGAATAGAATTCTGAACGATGTCGAACAGGAGCATGATGAAAAAGATGAGGACATTGTGATTTCCACATCGAGTTGCAATAACGTAAAATTGATCGTTGGCCATGAAACGAATATTCCGTGCAGGGGTGTGGAAGAGAACGGCTCGTACAAAATTCTTAAAACTGCTCTCTTGGATCATTAGATCAAGGGCTGAGGGGTTGAGGACAAAACTGAGAGTCAATACTTCCAAGGCTTCTTCACAAACTGAAATTTTTAAAATTTTACTTTTTCTAAAAGTTATTCAAAAGACCAGAGATTTGCTTTGACCCCTATAAGGTATATAATATACCCCCCTCAGAAGCGGCGGGGAAAGGATATCTGTGAATATAATATTTTTAAACTTTTAAAAACCTCATTTCTAAAGGGTATAAAAGTCTATTCCAAAGGGGTATAAAACTCATATTTGATATCTTAAATCCAAAATTTTTAAAGCCTTCAGCTTTATATAATATTCGACTTATTTTAACACAATTTTCAAAGGGTATACTTAACAATTAGGGTTATAAATTCAAAAATTTTCTCGGTACCTAAAGGTCGGTTAATTTGAAGTGAACATATCAAAATTTTCAAGGGTTCTAAAGTCCCCGTTAACATTTTGGAGTATAAAATTCAAAAAATTTCTCGGGACCTAAAGGTCCCGTTAATTTGGAGTGATCATTTCAAAATTTTCTTAACAAATTAACCACTATACACAAATATATAAATATAAAAAAATCAAACCAAAGCATTTAATAAAATCGTATTTATACCCATTAGAAAAACGAGGTTTTTTAAACGAAGTTATACCCCCTCAGGAAATTTCATTGCGAAGGTTTGCAAAAGATGTAATACTATCATAATCTATTACAAATTTGCAAAATCTATTTAATGAGAGTATAAATTATAAGTAATATATTGTTTATTAACCATTTCCATCCTCTTCTGTTGGTTCTCGATTCATTTGATGTTGTTCATTGGCTATGTGAGCAAGTGAACCAGATGCAGTGTGACCAGCTAATTTAATTCCAAGTCTTATTGTTTCAATATCAGGTAGGTTTCCTTCTCGAGCTGACTTTAAAAGCGATTTCAACCCCTCCATGTATTCTCCTGTGTTTTCTCTTAACTAAAAATTTTTTATTTCCATATAAAACATTTTTACCATCCAGATTTACCGTCAACTTTTTAAATTGGTATTTCTCAATATTAATACAGTTTATCAATGTATGTAATTATGATATAATGTTTATAATTATTCGCTAAATAATTTTTGATTATTTTTTATTTAAGAAATAAATTATAATTTACCTGATTAAGAAGTAATATAGAAAGGCTATCGGCCACTTTCCTCAAATTAGCTTCACTATTAGGACTTGGAACAGACGAGAGAGCCTCAGACACAATTTTAAAATTATCTCCAACTGGGTTCATGTCTCTTTCATATCGAACAAGAAGGTGATGAGTGATGGTCAAAACTGCTTTCGTCAGTTTCAAGACAATGTAATAAGCAGATCTCTTAGTTGCAACGTCTGCGAGAGGCATGAAATTGTTCTTTGTTAACATTTCCACAACGGCACATGCACCACCCGATACGAAGAACATCCTCAGAAGCTCCAGATTTTCAGTTGTGTCGTAGGTAAAAGATGGAAACAACAAAGCATAAAGAACCTCCAAGCGATAAAGAACCGTCGCTGGGTCGGTATTAAAGAGGAGATTGTATGGTCTTTTTTCCGTCTGTTTAAGAAAAGCGTTCTTGAGAGATATTTCCGTGTTGCGACAAATGGGAAGAACGGAAAGGAGTTGTCTGGCAGCTTCTCGAAGTTTCTCTTCGCCAACGCTCGAGCCTAACCCACAGAGTTTGCACAAAAAGGCCATTCGTTCTGAATCCTTCGACAACATCTGATAATCATATTTAGAAATCAAACTTTAGAAATTATTTATAGACGGTATTTAATAAAATAATTTGGCAAGAATAATTAATTATTACAACACAAAGATAAACAACATTGTATTTCTTACCACAGAAGGAAGACATTCCTCTGTTTCGATATTTGGTCCATCGGTTCCAATTTGAAAATGATTTGGAGACCCACCCGAGCTTTCTTCGCTCGAATCAGGCGAATTTGCCACATTATTTTGAGTAAACTTAGCAGTTATGATCTATAATAATAATTAGATAAAATGAGGTCAAATGATAGCCAAGCCAAGACAGAAAATGTGAAAATATTTATATTATAAAGTAGTAATAGGGGAAAAAGTACAGGATGGGCCATAAGTATCTTTCTTTTTAAATAAACAATCGTATAAAAAAGAAAGAAACTTATGGCTCAACCTGTATATGTGTATTAATAAAAAAAAGTAAAAAAAACTTTTAGTATATAATTAAATAGATACCATTTTATCTCGTATTCCAAAATGTTGAATAGTTCGATGATCACCAGACAAATCGATTACTTCTCCATTATAAAAAAAATCAAATTTGTAGGAGTTTGATTGCGTGAATTCCTTCAATTGCCGGATGATCTAATTAATAACATTAAAAATTAAGAGAAATCTGTTAATTTAACAAAAAAGCAAACGAAACAGCAATTAAACTTTAAATGTTTAAATCCTATATTATATCATTGTGAAAAATGAAATATAGTACTTGGCGCCTCAATCCTGCAGGAGTTTCATTATAATGTGTTGGAATATCGACGTCTTCGAATCCACGAGCTATCTGACTAGGAATACGAACGTAAATGCTCAAGTTCTTTCCTCTTGAAGCTCTAAATAAACCAAATTATTATATTATTCATAATGATTGATTTTTATATCAAAATTATTAATTTGATTGTAATTGAAATACCTAAAAAGAGGAATGAATGCCCTTTCCTCACAATAATTCGAATCGCATTCCACAATATATTCGTGGAAAAATCGAAGAACTCGACACAATTTTGTCACCTCCTGTCTTACGATGTTCGTCGAATCTTTGTCCTTCTCAAGACCAAGAATCGTATCATGGGAGGCTTTGAGACGATCGATACAAGAAGAAAGTGAGTCTTCATGAACAATGATTTGATTGGGAATTAATTTGGGTCCAAGGGCCGTTGAGATAAGCCGAAGAAATTGAATGGCCCTTAGAGAAATGTCTTCATTTCCGTATAGAATAACACGCCAAATATAGTCTCCTCCAGTTAAGTCAATCTAAAAATAGTAAAATTGTTTAACCCCAATTAAAATATGCTATAAAATAAACATTACAACATTAGAGTAGAGTATAATAATAGATAGTATAGAGTGCACTTATTTATTAATGTAGCTTATTGTTAAACGATCGTTCTAATAAAAATATAAAACTTACATTGTCCATGAGAACATCTTCTCTCTTTACGATTAAATTTTTATTGGCAATGTTCACAGCCTTGAAAAATCTTTCAAAGCAACTGAAATAAAATAATTACTTGTTAATTATGCCTCATGAAATTGAAAACCTTAATATTTGTACTCACTCCATGCCAGATTCAGTGAGGACAGTTGGATCAAAAGTCAAGATTTTCTTTTCAAAGAAAGGCTGGGTGAACTTTGGATCGAGGTCGGGATCGTCACCCATGAGTTTGGAAAACCATTCAAAACACATTTCTCGATCAGAAGGAAAAGCCGGACTTTCAGCCAAGCATTGCCAAATCAAATTTGCTTGTAGTTCGCACAAGTAAAGATTGCCGTCCTGTAATAAAATATTGAATTATTACATTTTATCAGTGAATAATATATTGATTTAAAATTAATTATGGAGAGATTTAAAAAAATATTTAACTCTGGTCCATGCTCTATACTTAGTTGTTTATTAGCATAAATATGTACCTTGAGTATAAATCGAAGAAAATGAAGGCGTTCTTTAATTTGATCGAAATGAGAATATCGTCCATCAAGCTTCACATTGTGAACATCAAAACCTTTTTCTTTTGAATAAGCTCTAACTTTTTCCATATAAGAACTGAGAGAGTCGCAGACTTGGACGATGAGCTGGCGCTCATTTTGGACCTTCAAAACGACGTCTTTCCTAAATACAGCAGTAGGGTTCTTGTGGTTTGTCGTGGCTTCAGGATAAAGAGAAAAAATTTCTCTCATATGCTTCATTGCGGGAATAACCCATGTGACATCGTCAGCCTCCAACTGGTCCATGCTTTTGTTCAGCCATTGGTGTTTCTGATTGTCTCGCATCTAATTTTCAAAAAAATAATTTTTTAGCAATTAAAAATTTATTATTGCAAATTTATTAATGCTTATAAATAATTTTTAAATGTATAAATATAATAATATACCTGAGAGCAAGAATAGTCGAGAACTTTGACATGGGCGGCGAGAGCTTGATCCATGATTTCAGTTGGAACTTCTGTCGATTGAGCAAGATTCCAAAAGAGAGTCAACACTTTAAATGCCATCACACCGTCTTTGTCGTCCTCGGCAAGTCGTCGAATGAGCTCAAGGAGTTTTTCCCTCTGCCGCTTATTTGCGGTCGTCCAGCTTGCTTGAAAGCATTCGAAGAGATGATCAAGTTGATCGGGACTGAAATCCCAAGCTAACTTAGCCAATAGATCATGAACATTTTTCACTATAGCGTCATGTTTTCCGACCTTAACAAATAACAATTTTAGTAAGTAAAATTTTCTTTATTGTTTATTGTCTACGAGCCATACCGCTAGCTGACCTTTTTTATTTCCCAGATTTACAAGCTTCTTTGAAGATAAAATTGTAATTAACATTAGAACTATATAAATCTATGAGATTAATGAAGTTTTCTACAAAGCTTCCACTTAATAAGAAAACATAGGGTATATCAAAATAAGTAAAAAAAATAACAAAAATTTCTATTGATTTCCATATCATATTCATTATCCATATATGTTTGTATGATAATTACTTCATAATCTTCATAAAGGCGAAAACATTGTGAAAAGTGAATTATAAAAAGGTCAGCTAATGGTGTGTTGCTCAGACAATAGTAACCATAGTAATTTGTAATATTTATTATCATTAGTTTAAATATATTTTTCTAATAAAATAACCTGTGCTGCCCAAATGTCGTCCAAATCTTTTAAAGTCAAACTTCTCTCTTTGATAATAAAACGGAGAATCTTTTCCATTTTCTCAACATATTGAGGCTGATGAAGGGAGTCTCGAAGAACAATCTGCAGAACTTGATTTTCTGAGAGCCACTCAGCAATTCTCTTCGATGTTAGATATTCCATTTCGTCACCGCGATTATGATGATGTGCATGAGGGTAGTAAGACATCACATTTTGAATTACTTGATTGATTTCATTAAGAGCGTTCATTTTCCCATTAAAAGAAGAAACCTGGAATAATAATTTCATAATTTCATTTTATTAGAATATAAACAAAAATTATTTTAATTTTATAATTTAGTAAAGCTATAGGTAAAAGTTTATTTTTATACCTGGAGCATCCGGAGAATCATCCGGAGTCTAAAAAGTTCTAAATTCCTCATTTCTGATTGATCTTCATTGTCCGTAATTTTACCTTGAAGGACTTTTAAGCATTTTATAATGAGAGAAATGAGATCTGACTTAGCCGTCTCTTTCTTCAGCTCATCGTCACTCAGATTTTCGAGAATTTGAGGAACGATCTTGAGAATGGGAGCAAAGTATTTATTCACAGCATGCTTGGTTAACAATTCAATACAATTTCCGAATGGCTTTAACAGGGCATAAATTAAAGCAACTGATAAAGGTGTTTCACTTTCAAATCGATCCAAAATAAGTTGAAAGCCATTTTGAGATCCAAAATGATTGATCAAATCAACCAACCAACCTATAAACATTTAAAAGAAGATTTGTTGTTTATGTATTTACATACAGAAATGAAAGGATGAAATTAAATTTAATCAATATTAATATAAATATAAGAAAATTATACATACCTTTGATGATACGAGCTTCTGGACAACGTGCGTAAAGTTCATCATCTGGAATTGGTTGATCTAATGGATAACTCTCGGGGGAACGGCAAGCATTGTAAGTGTTGAATTTGTTTGAGGGATTGAAAAGTATTCCAAGGATTTCAAGGAGTGGAAACCAATCTTGGCTCAGTTTCGTAATGATTAAGTCAATTAAACGTTCCGAATTCTTCAAAATACATTTCTGGATTTCAGGCTTCCAACTTGTGACAGCATCGTCAGTTAATATTTTAGTGAAAGAAATCGTCAACCCTTCACGAAAAAACCTTTGACAAGGTTCGCTTTTCGTATCAAGACCTATTTTTATAAAATTTCATTTTATTTTTTCAACAGTGCCAAAATACGAATACAAGTTAACAATTTAATAAATAATAATTGGGTGAATAATAATTAACCGTAATATAATAGATTTACCTCTTTTACAAAGATTAATGGCAGCATCGAGAAGAATTTCTAATTGACCTCCGGGAAGCACAGGAACAACCCATCTAGTATTAGAAACTAGTTCGTCAAGCTTTGCCAATTCGGCGATGGGAAACGTGACGGCAAAAAATTCATTTTCTTCTTCCGTTTCTAATAATTCGTCTGTATTGGATGAACATTCTATATTTTCGACTATTAATGGAGTTCGGTCCTGAACTCTGTCGCGTAAGAAAAATTCTACTTCCTCGGGTATAGTAAAAGTATCATTTGTTTCGGAAACCACGACTGTTCTTGATATTGTGATTTCCTTCGTCTTCTCATCTTTCCCAATTAGGTCCTTCTTCACATCGCCAATTAATTCTTTTTCATCAGGATCCATGATTTAAAACGCCTAAAAATAAATTGATCATTATATTAAATAAATTGACATTTAAATTAATTGATATTTAAATTAATTGATATTTAAATAAATATAGCGTACCTTATAAAATTAATTCGTAGTTACAACCAGAAATTTCATTAAGTTTAAGGCTGTCATTTGACAATTTGACATGCTAAATTAATTTTAAGTTCACTTGTATCTCGTTAATGTAAAACACATTAAACACTATTAAACTAATTTAACGTAAATATTAAAAACTGTAAAAGAGGCTGCAAGAGAGCCTTGATTATTTTACAAATTAAAAAGTAACCAAGAGGAAATGTGTAAAAGTTAATCTCATTTGTTCCAATTGCTTCAGTTGAACGATGAATGAAATTCACAAACCCTTGAAATTGATTGTTCCAAAGATATATTTACAATAAAAATCTCTTATATCTACTTACTGACAATCCACTATTCTTTTACATGATATTCCACGTTAATTTGAGAGGTGTTACCATATTTAGAAAAGAGTTTAAAATTATCCTCTACAATTAACACGATTCCAATTCAACATCTGTTCTATGTAAGAAAAAAACAATTTAGTACTCTGTAGTTATTAAATCTATCATGTATTGTAAACAAATAATGCTAAATAGCCTGGTTTTACCTAATTAATTCTCTGACTGGATATGGATTATTAGTTTATTAAGCATAAAGAATTGACTTTCAATTTGACTTTGGCTCGACCGGCCCAGGTATGATCTTCAACTTTGAGCTTTTAAATATTCCTATCTTCCTTACTCCTAATTGTCGGATTAGCTTATTGTTAGTGTACTTGTATGAATAGAAAATTTTTGTTTCGGCCTCTGGTTAAATGGAAAAATTGTAATTAGTTTTTGAGAAATCTCTTTTCATGGATGTTCGAGACTTCCTGTAGCTCTGCTGGACATCGAGGGGTGAAGAAGTGACTATATGGCCATATCAATTCCACTATCATCCAAGAGTTGTCTCCCATCCATCCAACGTAAAAAGAATACAGCTCTCTCAAGAGGCAAAGACATGAAAGTTACTAGGCAGGGAATCAGAGCACATGGTTTCCTCTTTCCCGATCTACCAAGGGAAAAAAATGTTACAAGCTTCTCATTCCTACCCTTCCTTCTTTTAGTGTCTTTCAAATATTTCTTTAACAAACGATAAAGTCTTTTCTGCGTATCAAAACTATCAATGCCACTTAAATATAATGTAATGGTTTAATAACCATTTCAAAGGTGCTTTTAAATAACACATTTGTCCTTCTTATTAATCATAAATAATTGAATGGTTTATTCGAAGTACCTTAGGAAGTTTGTTTATTCTACTAAATTAAATTGAAAAAATCTTATATATTAAAAATTCGATTTTTAAAAAAAGATTTTGGGCAATATGGTAGATTCAATGAAGGAGAAGATATATTTTTGAATAAATGCCTTGTTTTTATTATAATTTGAATTGTCGTAATTGTGGTAATTAATAAATTTAAAATGATGATTGTAATTGATAATTGAAATAGTGAAATTGAAATTGAAAGAATTTCAATGACTTTGTCATATTAATAAGTTGGTAAAATTCTCTACAGGATTAATATCTTGTCTATTTGGAGCAATATAATATTTATTAAGGATGAATTTTCTCCCTTAATTTAATTAAAGTACAACACCTGCTAGTTTAATTATAAGCATGTAATCTCGCGTTGGTTACTAATTTGAACAAATGTTAAGAAATCCTAAGGTACTTATGCGAATAAGCTATTCAATTGTCATTGTGTTTTATGTTGAGCACTTTTCATTTAAAATACTTGAAAGATTTTAGTGACAGATTTTATGACATCTTAAAATCTTCACAGCCCCAGATTTTAATATTATTTCAGCTTGAACTTGAATATTTTAAAAAATATTTACAAACGTATCAATAATTGATACGTTTACTATTGATATTGATAATCAATTATTGACTAAATTTGACTACTTTACTCTTGCTCAACTTGCTCTCCGGTTTAGAAATGCTTTTTAACTTACCGCCAAAATGCGCAATATTTAGTAAGATAATAACACACATAAATCACTACAATATATCTTACTACATCCTGCGCCTTTCTGCAAAAAGTTAAAAAAGCATCTCTAAACTGGGCAGTGACAGTATCTTATGATTTTTTTGAATAATAATTGATACAAAAATTTTTTGCGATCCTTATATGATATAAAGTCCAGAGTGAGTCATAAGTTGCTTTCTTTTTTATACGATTTCTTTAAAAAAAAAGAAATCGATTTATGGCCCACCCTGTACATAGTGCATTATGGTGCCCACATTATACATAGTTTGGGTGTTGGTTGCGGCGATATATAATTTTAATAAATATAAATTATAATCACTATTAAGTATATAGAAATAGTATGTCTAAAATATTAGAAAAACGATTTAGGTATGTACTCTAATACTCTGCTCTCGCATCTCGTTAGAAAGTTAGCTCTTGTCTTGAGTTCCCGCTTTTTGGAACATTTAGATACGCATACCCAATTTATATCTATCACAATTAAAACTAATGTTAATCTAAATGATGTTCTAAAGGGAACTCAAGAGCCAACTTTTTAATGAGAGTAATAGAGTATTAATACATATAAATTACTATAATTTATTCGAGCCGGGAATACACATGAGTTTGAACGAACCGCTAAAATATTATTGAAAATGCTCATGTGGGGCTTAAATGGTAACTTGCACCAGCGTTTCCTGGGCCCACATATGTGCATTTTCAACAATATTTTAGCGGTTCGTTCAAACTAGCGTTTATTCCCTGCTCGATTAAAGATAGTATCTATAGTATATTATTATATTATTGAATCAGAATTTATCTTATTGGATTTAGATTTATATTAGAATTAAAAAAATTATCAATAGAATAATGAAAGGAAAAATACCAATAGGTATTTGGCATTTTTTTGCATTTATCGTATCTTTGAGCCTAGCCACACAAAAAATATTTTAATATTATTATATTTTTTTTGTTTTTGAGCGCCATTTGAATCGTGTTTCATATTTTAATTTTACTCAAAATGAAGCGTCTCATTAACTCGTTGCTCACATTGACATTGACAATAGTGAGTTTAGTCGTCGTTTTGGTTTGGTAACTCACAGGTAACGATTTGTGTTATGTATTCGTAGATTACATTATTATTATTTACTAAAAAAATAAATATTTTATATTTTAGTATACTTAAGATAGGCAGCATAAATGCTATCTTTATTTATATTAGGACTTATTGTTAGATGAAACTAATTATTTCCCCTCGCAAAACCATTTTGTAAATTTCGCGAAATTGATTTTTGTGGGTGTTGAGGAATGTGGTTATATGATACTTATAAGCCGAGAAAATTTCCGTTTCGTGCTTAATATTTTAACTGTTCGTGTATCGGGGGCCGCTGCTTATTCCAATCATTTATTATTAATACCAACTTCCCCAGTGAAAGCCTACGTCCACAGCTACTAAATACATTTTCAAAGCATTTTTCTTTCAACTCTTTCACCTAAAAGGCATTTTTGTTTCTTGTAACAATTTTGAACTTACTAAAGATTTTGTGTTAAGATTTCATTCGAGAAAGAACAAAAATCACATTGTCTTAAAGCCTATCGCATCGATATTCAGTTAACAAGTAAAAAATAATACATTCGTATATTATTTATTTAAGGAATGAGTATTACAAGATAAAAAGTCACATATAAAACATTTAGATTTAAAAGGCAATTACAATATTATATATATTTAAAGTATGCAAATACATAATATTGTAAACTCTAAATGTAAGTATATAAGTATATTTGTAATATTATAATATCATTAATTACTAATAATCTCATATTTATATGCTCGACCAACCATTACTTACTGCGAGAGAAAGTTTATCTAATCTCAACAAATTTCGTTATAATTATTATGTTCGTTATATTATGATCGTGCATTACATAATTACCTAAATATTTCCATTACATATTGTATGGGTTAAATGAAGAAAAGAAGAAAAATTTTATTTGTGTCAATTTGATAGGCGATCTTGAAGAGAAATGGTCGGAGACTTTTGAGATCTCAATGGCTGGTGTCGGGTGGCGGGTCTACCCCCAAACACCATGGTTAACTTCAGTTTTGTACAGGAGGAGGAGAAACCAGGTAACTGCATAAATTTTTAATATTCAATTAATGGAAATAGACCTCAATTATTGAGGGAGTGATTGATATCCACTCGATATAGGCCAATTATTTATGGACAACTTTTAAAAAATTGTTTCACCTCTAACTCTAACTAACCATATAACAGTGTAACATTAGGAAATTATACCTTGAAGAATGATTTTAGTTTTAGTTTTTTAGTTTTAGTCTTATGTTAGAATAGAATTATTTTAGTTTAGAATTATGATTAATGTAATATATTATCCCGAATACTGAATACCGTAAGGGCGAAAGCTATTTAATCGAACAATAAAAACACATTCATTCATTAATTCATAACAGTGTATGAATCTAACAGTACATTCTAACAAACCAATTATTCATTGTAAAATAACATAATCAAATTTTCACTGACGTTTATAATATTGGTATTCGTGGTCCCAATTAACATGACAATAACTATACATTATTTATTGTCGTTTAGGAAAATCCAATATAAAATCCCGGATTAAAATGGTAAAATGGAATAGTTGTACTTTCTACTAACTACATCATCTGTATATTTAATGTATTTATTTAATATATAGCTATCTGAGTATGTACTGTTGGATATATTTCTAGAGACTTTGAAATTGTTTTTTTCTGTTACAATGACAAAGCCCCTATTTCAGAATTGAGAGATTTTGGTTAACTTTAAACCCAATTTACATAAAAACACATTTTTTCCTTCGAAATTTTAATATGTTGTAGAAAAACTATCATTTAATTAAATGTATAAGTTTCATGTTCGTGTAACGTTGTTGAACAGCGTGAAAATTCTTCTCATGGGGGTTGTTTCCCTATCACAATACAATATATGTGATATCCCCGCACTTTTTAAATTTTTATTTTAATATTTTTTTAAAGAATAACACAAAATTAAATTGATTGAAGTATTTTATTTTGAATAATTAAATAACGCTCTTGAAGGTCCACCGATTTGTTCGTTCGTGTAACTTTTTGTTTTTTAATGATTAAACTATTTGTGTAACTATTTGCACATTTCTATATACTATTTTTAATTTTAAAACAAACTATCATACATGTTTTTTGTGCAGTGCCATAAGAACCTATGTCTCACTTGAATTGCGTTATCCAGATATGCATTATAATGCATTTTTATAGAAGCCAAAATTTAGATTATAAAAATCATTTAGAAACTAACATTTGATTTGAGCTGTATTTTAACCAAAATCTGCACAATTCTGGGACAGGTCCTTCTTTTAAAGTTTTGCGTCCTTGACCTTTTTAAAAATCAACATTTTACCATATTTCTCCTTTATGTAGTAATTAGAAAACAATATTAATCTCTATAGAAAAAAATAAATAATAAACAAATAATAAAAAGGTCTTGCAATGGTATGCTGCGCGGACTATACAATGTATTTAGAAAACGCAATTAAAAAACCACAGGTTCTTATTACACTGCACAAAAACATATAGCTTGTCTTGAAATTAAAAATAGATTTATATGAAAATCTCTATAAAAATATAAATAATTTTAAAACACACTATATGTTTTTTGTGCAATGCCATAAGAACCTGTGTCTCACTTGAATTGCGTTAACCAGATGCATTATAATCGACTGAGTTTTGAGTCTTTCCAAGCCATTATTAATTTATTAAGGTTATTTAATTTCTGATTTAAATATGTAAGGGTTACTAAAATCCGTTAATAACAATTTAAGGATATATAGGTAGAGGTAACCCTCGGCTCGGGGACTATGTGATATGGGGCATGAGGGGGATCGATAAGTTAAGAGCCAAGACAGCGCACACAACCTTTCCCTCAATAGTCTCACGGCAACGAAACTCAAGACACGAACTTCCCCTGCCGCTTAATTTATCATCCTTTAATAATCCGCTATATTTGCTATTAAAATTAATTTATTTTAATCTTTATTACCTATAACAGATTTGTATTGTTTTTATTGAGATTGCCCTGAATTCCACCCTTGTAAATACATAATTTGTAAAATTAATGTGACATTTCCTCCTTCTACGTGTCATCATCATGTTTGCGAATTGGGAGAGGAGGGAGCTGTGGGAGTGTTGAGCAATGGGAAGATTGTCATTTAGAAATGTCTTGTGAGGATGAGGGCGGGGCTTCTGCTTCGCTTCCCGTCCCGCCGTGTAAAACCCGCCTGTACATCCCGAAGAAAAAAGGTCGCAGGTCACCATCTTCTTATTCTCCTCAGATCAGTGATGAGGAGGGGGAAGATGTTGTGACCGACCCTTTACCTGTCCCTCCACGAGCCGCCAGTATCAAAATGTGTCGGGCCAAGGTGACAACTCTTGAGGAAATCTTGAGAGGGCAAAGGGAGGAAGTGAGGCCTGAAGTGAAGATCACCTTAAGTCCTCCAAGTGAGAGTGACGGTAAAGGATCAGCTGGTCCTCCAGAGTGGGATGGGAGCGAGGAAGGCGGTGTCAGGGTCCAGAGGAATTTTTTCACTTGTTGTAATAATCGTGAAGGAGAGAGCGAGTCGTTGTCGTCCGCCGAGAGAAATTCATCTTGGCCACATTTGTGTATTCTACGATTCTCTGCATTTCTTACCAAACTTTATTGGAGAGTCGTTGATGGATTGTTTGGCATCGAACCCCCTTTTAGGGATCAGGATGGTGAAGGTGAAGATAATAATAAGATAAATTAGATATTGTGTTAATTCTTGAAAAGATTTTAATTTCTCCTTTTTTAATTCAGAGACAGAGCGGAGAATCCGAGCAAATGATCCTACTCACAATGCAAAGTATTCTTATGCTGTAAGTTTTCAATTTGAACTTTATCATTGAAATATTTATAACTAGGTATACGGTTAACTAAAAATTAAATAATATTTAATTAATATTAAATTTGTTGATAGAATAATTATATCAAGACGTCAAAATACACTGTGCTAACTTTTCTCCCATTGAATCTATTCGAACAATTTCAACGTCTCGCGAATTTTTACTTCCTCTGTCTCCTCGTACTACAGGTTCACAATCGTTCATTAAATATTGGACCAAATAGAATATGAAACCGAATTCTAACCAATTTTAAATTAGGTAATTCCCGTAATATCGTCCCTTACTCCATTCACAACTGCTATCCCGCTCATCCTCGTTCTCGCCCTTACTGCAATCAAAGATGCTTATGACGACTATGTAAGTCCGCTTTTAATATTTGGGTTAATTATTAATTACTATTTAACTGATAAATATTAATTATTTAACATTAAATTTTCAGCAAAGACATCGAAGTGATTCCCAAGTTAACAATCGTAAATCTATGGTGCTGAGAAATGGACTACTAAAAGAAGAAAGATGGTTCAAGGTAAAAATTCTCTAATATTGAAAGGTCAATACGAAATGCTCCATGGCGGACTCAATTCTTGACATTTACACAGTTAACATAAGATATAAGTATATTATAATAGTATAGATAAAATATATGTAATGCACAATAACTACCTAATTCCTACATATACTAATATAAGAGATGAGATGCTTAATACATTAATACCATACACAGTAGATACATACATGCATGTCTACCGGCGAACTACATTTAATAACATAAAATAACTTTTCAAATGTCAGTCTCTCTTTCATTGACATTTAATATATTAAGTATAAGCATTTTTATTTTATTTATTGAATAGGTTCAAGTTGGGGATGTAATTCGTATGGAAAATGATCAATTTGTCGCTGCGGATGTTTTGATTTTATCTACTTCCGAACCAAATGGGCTCTGCTACATTGAAACTGCTGAACTTGATGGGTTTGTTTAATCACATTTTTAAAATAACACATGTAAAATTAAGTCTCAACATGTAATATTATATTAGACTAATATTCATAATATTATATGTTGGTTAATTTTTGGACTTTCAAATTCCAGAGAGACCAATTTGAAATGCCGACAGTGCCTTTTGGAAACTGCAGAAATGGGGCAAGAACCGGAAAAATTGGGTAGTTTCAAGGGAGATATTATCTGTGAGGCTCCGAACAATCAACTCAACAAGTTTGATGGGACCTTGACGTGGAAGAACAAAAAGTTTGTTTTGGACAACGACAAAATTCTTCTTCGTGGTTGTATTCTGAGGAATACTCAATGGTGCTACGGTGTGGTCATCTTCGCCGGCAGAGATACCAAGCTGATGCAGAACTCGGGAAAAACAAAGTTCAAAAGAACGAGTATTGACAGACTTCTCAACTTCATAATCCTCGGGATTGTATTTTTCCTCTTGTCGATGTGCCTTTTCTGCACAATTGCGTGTGCAGTTTGGGAGACAATGATCGGACAATGGTTTCGTCAATTTCTTCCTTGGGACTCATTAGTTCCAACTGAGCCTGTCGAAGGTGCTGTGATCATTTCCCTTCTCGTCTTCTTTTCCTATGCCATCATCCTCAATACCGTCGTCCCTATATCCCTTTACGTATCGTAAGTTTATAGTATATAATTTCATTACATATAAAAAATCCTATTTAATATCAAATTAACTAATTTTTGGAAATGTCATTTATTTATTTATATTGGGTAAATAAATAAATAAATTTATTGCAGGGTCGAAGTGATTCGTCTACTCCAGAGCTTCCTGATTAATTGGGATTTAAAGATGTATCATGAGAGTAGCGGAACGAGTGCAAAAGCTCGAACCACTACACTAAATGAAGAGCTTGGGCAAATTGAATACGTCTTCTCTGACAAGACTGGAACACTTACACAAGTACAATGCATATAAATATTCAATAGAATTTTCTCTTTTCTCTATTGAATGAGCTATGAATTGATGTGCATTTTAGTTTTTAATATAAATATTTCTTATTTATACATATTATCTATTATTACAGAATATCATGACTTTCAACAAGTGCACTATTGGGGGGAAATCATACGGAGAAGTTTTGGATCCAAGAACTCGTGAACCCATTGAACAATTAGATGTTCGTTTATTCGAATTTTATCTTTGTTTCATTTATGACATAAATAATTTGTTTTTTTTTCGAAACAACCGACCTTTAGTCTGAAGTTTTTATTATTATTCCTTTTATAAAGATAAATTCATCAACTCAAATTAATTGTGATACATTACTTATAATGTTTATTAACTATATAGGGTCTGAGTCCAATTGATTTTTCTCGTAATCCTTATTACGAGCCGAAATTCCGGTTTTATGATGAGAAACTCTACGATGCCGTAAAGAATGCAGATGAAGATGTTCATATGTTTTTCCGACATTTGGCTCTCTGTCACACTGTTATGGGTGATGAACGAAACGGTATATTTATTACTGCAATTCACAGTTATCCTAACATTTTTCTTATTTTAAAAGTATTTGTAATATTCTATATTTTGGATATTAAATATTAAATGATTTTTTGCTGAAACTAATTGGGAATTGTTCTAGGTGTTTTGGAGTATCAAGCTCAGTCACCTGATGAAGCTGCTCTGGTTTCAGCAGCTCGGAATTTCGAATTCGTATTTAGAGAACGCTCACCTGACTCTATAACAATTAGTGCTGTTGGAGTTGAAGAATCTTATGATCTTCTTTGCATCCTGGATTTCAACAACGTGAGAAAACGAATGTCCGTCGTCGTCCAATCGCAGAAAGATGGAAGAATCTTACTTCTGTGCAAAGGAGCAGATTCAATTATTTATGAAAGGCTCGAAATGGGAAGCCATGATTTAAAATCGAAAACACAGGAACATTTAAATGTATTACCTAATTCAAATTTCCTTTTCAATTTTTATTATTAGAAATGATTAATATTAATTGTTTCGATTTTTGAACAGAAATTTGCTGGGGAGGGTTTGAGAACACTTGTACTTGCAGTCAAGGAATTGAGTCCAGAATACTTTGAAGATTGGAAGGAACGACATCATGAAGCTGCGACATCACTTCGAAATCGGGAAGAAAAATTGGATGCCATTTATGAAGAGATTGAGAAAGACATGAGGTTAATTGGTGCTACAGCAATAGAAGATAAACTTCAAGACGGTGTTTCCTCAACTATTGCAAATCTTCTACTTGCTTCCATTAAAATATGGGTCCTCACCGGAGATAAACAAGGTGTGGAGAGCTTATACGATCTATATAACTAACTATATTATTTTAAAATAATTTAAGCTATTCCATATATTGTATTTGTTGTTAATAAGTAATATTTTACTTTAAGTTTAAATCTTAATTATTTTATTAGCACATTGATATACCACCACAGAAATTATACTTAATATGTATAAATTTTAATATTAACATCATGATAATTTTTAAAAATAGAAACTGCAATTAACATCGGCTATTCAGCTCAACTACTCAATGATGAAATGAATGACATTTTCATTGTGGATTCGTCAAGCTTAGAGGAAGTTCGTAGTCAACTAACCAAATATCTCGACGCGATACAAAAGGGAGCTTCAGCTCCAGTTGATCAAAAAATGGGTGACGTTAGCATGGTGACATTCAGTGAAGACGAATTCGGTCCAAGATTCCATGATGGAGAAAACGGGGATGGAGATTCAGATGGTGCTTATGCTCTGGTCATTAATGGTCATTCACTCGTTCATGCACTCAACCCACAATTGGAACAAAATTTCCTCAACCTTGCCACTCAATGTATGATTCCAGCCAATTAAATATCGTTTATCCTGATAATTAATATAAAAATTGAATTATAATTAATTAGACAATATTTACAGATTTATTTATTTATTAAAATTTTACATAAAATATAATAGGCCGCGCAGTTATTTGCTGCAGAGTGACTCCCCTTCAAAAAGCTCTTGTTGTTGAGCTAGTAAAGAAGTACAGGAAAGCAGTTACTCTTGCTATTGGTGATGGAGCTAATGATGTGTCCATGATTAAAAGTAATTCATAGCTTTGGTTCAAGTTAATTAAATAAAATATTAAGTTCTTAAATATATTATATTTAAGGTAATTATTTTGTATATTTACGTTGGAATTTTATTGCTAATATTTAATTTATTACAGCCGCCCATATTGGTGTTGGGATAAGCGGGCAAGAGGGAATGCAAGCTGTGCTAGCGTCTGACTACTCCATAGCACAATTCAGATATTTGGAACGTCTTTTACTCGTCCATGGCCGTTGGTCGTATTATCGGATGTCAAAGTTTCTTCGTTATTTTTTTTACAAGAACTTTGCCTTTACTCTCACGCATTTTTGGTTTGCATTCTTCTGTGGTTTCTCTGCCCAGGTAAAAAATTAAATTCAGAGTCAAATATTCAAAAAAAACATTATTGATTAATAACATTATACTTTACACATAGTATGTAGTCACTACATTGTAGTGTATTTTATATTATTTAATTCTACGTATTTAAATTATATCTATATACTATAATTGATTAAAATTTTCCGAATTAAAAAACAGACGGTGTTTGACCCAATGTTCATATCGGTGTACAACTTATTCTACACATCACTTCCCGTCCTCAGTATCGGAGTATTTGACCAAGATTGTAGTGACGCCAATTGCCTTCAATACCCCAAACTTTATACACCAGGTCATCTTAATCTCCTTTTCAATAAGAAGGAGTTTTTCAAATCTGCTCTTCATGGTTTCGTCACATCTTGTGTTCTTTTCATTATTCCATATGGTCAGTTTCTTGTTTTAATTTTATTAATTTAGTTGAATTGTTCCAAAACATTACTTAAATGGACTTTCGTTGTAGGGACGTACAATCACGCGATTTCTGGAGATGGTCAAGGACTTCATGACCACATGTTGTTTGGCTCTGTTGTTTCAACTATTCTAGTCGTTGTTGTAACCGCCCAAGTAAATCCAACTACGATTCCATTCCATTCCATTTTATAATTCATTGTACAACTAACTTAGATTAAATCTTTTAAAACCAAATTAATTAAACTCAAATTACAGGTAGCTTTAGACACCTCGTACTGGACGGTGTTCAATCATATAACGATTTGGGGGTCTTTGTTATTTTTCTTCATTCTACATTACATGTACAATTTTGCTATACGTGGAAGATACCTTGGATCGCTCACAAAAGTATAAATTTGTTTATTTTTTCCATTTACCAGTGAAGTTCACTTTGTTTTTATGATATACTTAATGTTACATATTTCTTTATTATCATTTGTTGACAGGCCCTTCAAGAGGCGAGTTTTTGGTTCACATTGGTGCTTACAGTCATGATTTTAATCATACCTGTCCTCGCTTGGAGATTCTACTTCCACGACGTTTTCCCCACCCTATCTGATAGGGTCCGACTTAAACAAAGATTTGCTTCAGCCAAGTAAAATAACTTTACAACAATAAAATTATAAGTATAATTTATAACTTACTTGATTTTTAAATACAGTGTTTATTTTAATTTCGTACTCGTTGAAAGCAAGAAATTGGTTTTTTATAACAACATATCTAATATTTAAATTGGGTCTCTTTTTAAAAGGGTTATCTAGGTATTCATTATATTTATTAATCAATTTAGAAGTCGGTTGGGACATGATAAAACATCACGAACACCATCGGCGAGACGAAGTCGAAGATCTCTTCGATCATCATATGCTTTTGCACATCAAGAAGGATTTGGACCCCTTATCACATCTGGGAAAATCTTTTTGTCGCGAGGAAAAGCAATTGTAAGTGTGTTTTTAATACACCTAAAGTAATTACCCCAAGTACCTAAAGTAATAGCCCCATTACCTATATACAGATAGAATAACATTTATTGATATATTATATTTTGAATAGGCGAAGAACAACAACCACGGTGTGGCTTCTCTCATCTCATCTGTCTCATTTGGTCGAACTGATGGGCGAAGTGCTGATCTAGCGAAAAGTCCAAGAATCACAATGGTCAGCCCACAAGAAAGAACCGAAGATGATCCCTTGTGATGTAACCGCATTAATCACTACTTATGTGTATCTCTCCGCAGAGGATAACATTTTTCTCAATATCATTCTATAAACATTATAATTATTATATTCAGAAATCCGTCACTTCATTATTATTGTTAAAAATTTAAATAATCTATTTTATACGATTTCGTACATTCCACGTTTAATAAAAATTTGTAAAATTTTCTTTCTATCCAACATTATCACATTTTTGCTTTATTTCTCGCATTTGTACAACATATCAACTTCTCTATAATTACATGTAATTATAAACATTTCATTTAATGAGCATGGTATAACAGTATTGTGTTAAGAAGCAATTTAATTTAATTCACAATTAGATTCATTTCCTTTCATCTCCCATTGCTTGAAGTTAATCACAGCTTCATTTCTATTGCTATGTACATAATATGTATTTTACATATTTGTTGTAATAAATGGTAAATATTAGAAAGTACCAAAGATTGCAAAGATTGTAACGATGAGACAAGACGAGAAGGAATCGACAATTTTTTGATGAGCCATTTCTGAATAATAATAATAATAATAATAATAATAATAATAATAATAATAATAATGAATCGAATTTTTCAAATTCTATTTTTTATTGTAGGAATGTTCATAACATATAAGATTTACATACTTATAAATTCGTAAGATCTTTCTGGTCTGTTGATAGCAGGGAGGAGGCAGTAGCTTAATTAGATTGTGTTGACTATCCGAACCACTTTTCCTCCTCTATTGATGACTTCTTGCGTCGGCTATTAATCTTTGATTCTGCATAATCATCTCCTTGATTTGATATTGTGAGTCTCCTTATCTCCTCATCTTTCAAATCAACCTTCACCTCCTCGTTCCTCCCTTCTTGGTTCAACTCGTCCGGTAGTACTAATAATAAAGACCCTTCTTTCATCTCTAACTATTTATGACCTAAAGAGGAAATCACTCAATTTTTCATAATAATAAATAAGATTGTCAAACTCCGCCATAAATTGGATTCATTGTGCATCGTCTCTTTCCATTCGTTCGCCGTCCACTTACACACATCCAAATAACCAATCGAAGGATAAATATCAATATCTTCAGTTCACGTGCTGCCAACTTAAGTTGATATTCCTTCCGTTTAATTTTTTTATATTTTCGACTTGAAAAGAAACCAGACTTGTTAATCATGAAATTCGAGATGGTGTATTCAGTAGAATGCACTCTACTTATTACATAATGACTTGTAGAGGAAGGGATAAACCCAATTGAGTCGGAGCCTCCAGTTTGTTATAGGTAAAATAAATTATGGCTTAGGTGTCTTCTCTGTTTTCTTTGCTTCATTAGCAAGGGAAGAAGAGGAATGGGCGTGCTTGGTCGGTGGAAATCATTTGCTCGCATCATATTTAATGCACTTAGCATTTGAGGTACCCGAGGCTTGATCCTCAACGATTCGGCTTTTCATCGTTTCTTTTCTAAGGTTAAAGGCGGGTCCAGAACAAAAGGAGTAACGAACACCACAAGTCATTAATTAGAACTGATTAACAAAGGTCCAAGTGGTAGGTCATTTAAAAACAAACTTTCATTGCAGCAATAAAAGTTGTCTACAAAAATGAAAACTAATATTTATGTACTCTATAAGAAGATATACAATATTATGTATACCATATTTATCAACATAATATTTTTGGTCACATATTACATAAAATAACTTTTAAATTAACGGCAAAGAGTATTCGTTCACTTTAAGAAAATGTTTAAATTAAGATGTTTATATTAAGAAAATCTGATTAATAATAATTTTTAATTAATTTTTTATATTATAGAAACATAAATATTATAAGGCCTATGTGATATGTGCAATATAAATAATCCACATAATTCATGTAAGCTCTTGGTTTTATTCGCCAAAAGTGTAATAATGAACATTGTCCTAATTATAAATGCAATAGTGTATAATATTTACCAATGCATTACATTAATTGTTAATTGGTATATAAAATTGGTAGCTTCGAAAATAAATATGTACCGTGTATATAATATGAACAACATGTTAATTATGGGCTTATTGGCAAATACATTATTTATATATGTACCATATACATGATATATTAAATGTAAGTATTGCATTTGGTTTAAATGGAAATAAAGACAACAGTATTTGGCCTTTATTTATTAGCCGTTTGCAACTCACCGCATTTGGTTCATTAAGAGGAGAATCGATTGAAAAGTTGGGATCGGGTGGATTTAATTGTAATTACAACGCAGGGTCCGAGTCAGGTTGGGACTAATTGAAGATAATTTCCGTTTAATTGAAAGTAACTACTGGCTTTAGCTGAGTAAAGAGGATTATTGGGTCCTTGGTCGAGAACAAGGAATTCATTGGTTAGTGGAGTCTTCGAGAAGGCGGGTTGATGGCAGAAGCCAACCCCTTGAATCCCCTCACCTCTAAACTCACCTGTCCACCGTCGACCATCCCGAGAGTCAGAAGAATCACACTCATTCAGTCTATTAAACTCCTTTCAACCCCATGTTCATTCTATCTCTCACTTCCCCTTCCTAAATTCTCCCAGGGATTGAAGCTTCAATTAAGGAAGTTGGATAGTGTCAGTTCACATGTGTCATTCCTTGTCAATGTGAAATCTTTTAAGGAAAAATGGACTTGACTTATCGTTCGACTGAAAAAATGATCTCTGAGGATAAACCAGTGAATAACCGACAGGCTAAGAGTCTCTTTTCTATTCGGGATCTTGTCAAATGCGACGAGGGTAAATACACTCCTTATAATTATAATACATCTTAATCATACATACCATATAATACTAGTACTCAGTAGTACACATTTATTGGTTAGTGAAAAATATATGGTAAATATTGTACCAGACATTCTCCCATTAATGCATGCATCTTGCATAATTAGCATTATATTGGCATTCACCAAATATTGAACATACTACAAATAATAAGTATGTACAATAGTACATAAAGTACAGATATCTGTAACTTTATGAAAATGGTAGTTTGAAATTATGTGCATGTAAACATGTGTTCAAATTACTTTTTACATTGACTGTCATTTTTATTACATTGTGAGCATTTAACTAAAAACAATGTATGTATAGTATAGTTAAGGAGCGGGAAGTATCTTAATTTCGAGCTTTAAGGAAGATTTGATTTGGGCGATCATTATTGTTTCATGACAAGTGGAGATAGGTCTGCCGGCTCAATAAGGAAATAATAGACGTGTGTTAGAGAAGCAGGAAATTGGTTAAGGAACAATCAAAATGTCATTTCTACATTGAAATCTAATTAACTTCTCTAATATTGAGGATTCGAGGTTGTTTATTTTGAAGAACGAGTAATTTATTACAATCAATTCTCAACAATTGAGTAATGATAAATTGAGCGTTTTTATAAATGTACATTTATTTAAAACTTATATCCTTTACAATGTTAATTCCTCCAAAGGTAGTACATGAATCGTAAATATTCTCACATTTAAGAGTTCATTTCGTTTCATCCGTATTAGGTAAGTAGATAACAATTTGTGTCTTAGAGGAATAATGTATATTGTATAATTGTATACTAATATGTATGTGTGATTCAATAAATAATGAATAAGAATGTTAGAATTTTGTATTGTGGAACTTGATAAGAGTAATCAAATACTTGTAAATTGTAGATCATTGTTGGTTTCAAATGATAGAAAATTATAGACTAAGGACTCATATATGTAAATGTAATGAGGAACAATTTGTTTTTCTTGCATTTGTGGTTAATACAGTTCGCACGTTTGAAATGGCCAATGCCAACTGGAAAATAAAAATTAAAGTAATTGTTACTCGAGCTTAATGTAACATTTAGGAGGACAATTCACACCCTGGCAGTCAAGAAGTTAAATAGAAAAGTGTTCTATCAATAATTATAATTTTTCATTTTCTTTATTAATTTTACCATATTTAATTTTAATGGATAATGGTGATTGTTTTAGTCTTTGCTTGGTTTTTTAAAACGGTTTGTTTCTGACAATTTTATCTAATTGGTCTTAACTTTGTCGTTGCATGTTTAATGAGGAGTAAAAATTCCAGTAGCTTGATGAACGAAGGATTGAAATAATTGAATTTCTGTCTTCCCTCATCTCCATCGAGTGGGCAGACGGAATTCAGTCAATAAGCATTTCTTTACAATTCTCAGATAGTTAGTCATTAGTTAAGAAGGGAAAACCTACCATATAATTATAATTAAGGAGCAAAAAAGGTTGTTTGAATAAATTAAACTTAAGCCCATTTTCTGTTTGTTCTTTCAAGAGGCGGAGCTGAGAGGTCACGAAATCCTCATTAGCTTTAAAGATTTAATGCAATTAGCTCAATTATTATTAACCGGCCTCTCTGGTGAGTCGGGAATTTTCAAATGATCCTCTCCCATTACCAAACATTAACTTCTCTCTATTTGTTTCTCCATTAAAATTCACCTTTCAAGTGGACCACAAAAAATGAACATTAACACTCACAACTCAAGTTCTTACAATTTATTAGTCCACCCCCGTCATTACACGCCATTCGATTTCCCTTTTAGAACACATGCAACTTCCTTCTTTAGCCCATTTACTCTTTTTTCAAAAAAGCTACTCCGTCAATACCTAAAGAGCTCAACCCTTAAGGTCAATATTATATGCAAGTTGGAAGCATTTACATATATAATCCACTTTTAGTTAAGCACAATAAATTGAGAGTTAAATGCATATGATATTATAATGTTATAATTTTATTTATACAAATAATATAATTTACATAAGTTTATTGACTAACATTCTTTCGAAAATACATTAAATTGAATTGACATTATTTGATATTTGGTTTGACAATATTTGGTTAAACATGGGTAATAGTGTAATAGTATAACAGTAGCTTATTAATTATAATTTTTAATTATTAATTATTAGTTTAATTTGAGGTAAGGTTCTTAATACTTGTTAGAATAACATTAAAAATTTATATGAAATGATGAGAATGAGGAAAAAGAGTCATTTACTCTGAATAATCTAAATATTTGATCTTATAATAATATTATTGACGCATAGAAAAATAGACAGTAAAAAGTTAGCGTTAACATAAATAGGAGTCAATTAACCAGAAAGTTAAAGTTTAATTATAAGTTTATGTCTCACAGTAGAGTAAGTATTCATGTATTCTGTATTAGTTAATTGTAAATAGAATCATATAAATTTGACAAGCAGATCAACCTATTGATTGGACTCAATTAAAGGACGGTCGAGTCATTCGGAACTAATTTGGGAAATTAAAAAGAGGGAGAGCTTGGTACAATTAGGATTTCCCATTATTCCGAGTAATTGCTCTCATTTTAATTATTATTTGGGGCTGAAGGACTCGCTTTGTGTCCTCGACAGAACTCCGGTTTACAGGTAGAAAAGAACATTGTTTGGTAATGGAAGCCCCAAGGCTCCGCTTTTTTGGATAAATGGGCAAGTTAAGGGGTTCCCTTTTTTCTCGTCTCGCTTCGTCTTCACTCACTGAGGACTGACGATTGGAGGTTCTTTGTCTTTTACACTGCCAGGCTTCAACACCTGAAAAAAGTGAATCCCTTCACTTCTACCTGGCGCCTCTAAATTTCACTCTCCTTCCTGCCTCATCATTTCTTTAATGAATCCAGAGATTGATTGATTTCTCTTACTTTTCTTCCAGGAAATCACGCCCACTCTTTAACATTATTTTCAGTTATTTTGGTCAGAAAAAATACTTTTACAGTTCTTTTATAAACTTTTATTTCTTCTGCACAACAACACAACGTAGGATAGAAATTGAAAATTACATTAATTTAAAGTATACTTTAAAGTATGTATTAAAAAAATAGTCAAGAAATTCATACATACTCGTATTTATACAGGAAGATATACCATATACGTAGGTATACCATAATGATAATCTGTAGGTGAGTGGTTGGTGAGTGATGTCTGATGAATCAAGATTCGTTATTTACAATTACGATTCGAAGTTAATTACAATTACAATAATACATGTTAATAATGGAATTATTTTTTATTTACTTAAGGTATGAAATATTATCAGTTCTAATGAACAAAATGCATTAGCATTTTCATTTTTAAGAAGTTGTAAGAGATAAGAAAATTAATTTGCATTTAAGAGAAGTTCCTTAAATGAGTGAATTAAAAGCTCAATTTGGCAAAGTATTTTAATTAGGGACGATTAGACGCTGATGTTTGTCAAATCGACCGTATGATTAATGAATGGACGGAGTTGAATGAGCCGGAGATGGTCGCATAGAGAAAGACGCTCTTGGTCGTGGATCTAATGGATAGGTCATGTAACCCTTATCGCACGTGTTTCCATCATTTTTTCCCGTAAAATCACTCAGACACTCTGACTCAATCTCCATTACAAGAGTCGCCCGTCTGTCGAATCCCATTAACTCCCTAGTAATGCTCTTGCCAATGAGCTTCGCGAGTCCTTTGCCCTTTATCATCTCCGTAATTCGATAAGCGTAATGAGTCAATCTGAAGCAATAAATGGTTTTAACGCTCCTCCTCCTCTGGAACATTCCTATGGATTCCTTCCTAAGTGGGTGGAGAGATAGGGAGAGTAAATTAAATAATTTGAAGTTAAGGAACTTCCATTAAATGTGGCTCAAAGCGGATCTAATCAAAGAAGAAGCGGAATAACTGACGTTCACTCTCCATAATGGAAAAAGGAAGTTACAGATTTGGGGATGAAGGAATTAAGGTGTACAAAGTATAAAAGATCTCTCCAAGAGTCTCGCTCAGGAATTGGTATATGGCTCCGGCAGAATGGGCCCAATTTTTCGGAAGATCGAGTAGAAAAAGGTTATGTTGTTCCACATGAAGGTTCTCCACCTTTTTCCACTTTCCACGCCAGGTTCAACAACAGCGGCGGTGACAAATGTAGCGGCAAAAGGAAGTGGTTAAAGTGTGACCGGAGATCATTTAGGCACATGCTCTTCAATAATAACTCACCGTGCATATCATCTTATTTTTTATTCATTCAACAAAGAACCCTTTCAAATTATTCTATGTAATTTCCTAATTTACCAATGATGATGTTTGGTGGGATAAGAGAAGTTGCTACACATAAGGAGTTATTCGAAGCAATTTCTGCATTCAATCTTATTTTTTAATAGTACAATAAACTAACCATGCTTAACATTTTTTAGAGAATCGAGGAGAAGAAAGACCAACAAAGGACGAACTCATTAGAGTTGTGGATTCCCCACGAAGTTCAATCCTCGACAGCGGCGGCGACCACGAGGACGGTAGATCTTCCAAAAGCGGCGACAACGACAATGACATTATGGGCCGAGACGAAGGCTTGTCTGATGAAAATGGTTCTGAGGGAATTGATGACATCCCTAAACGAAAACAAAGGAGATATCGAACCACGTTCACAAGTTTTCAGCTTGAGGAGCTTGAAAAAGCCTTTGCTCGTACACATTACCCTGACGTCTTCACAAGGTGAGAATTACAAAATCCATTAAATAAGCAATTAAAATCCATTAGACCAATTCAAAATTTTAAAACCTAAATCATAAAATCTTTTAATTTAAAAAAATAAGATAATAGCAAATGTGGATTTTTTGAGGCACCAAAAAATAAATTCAAACTCCGATTTCTTTTGATGATATTTATACACCCACATACTTATCGTATATTGAATTCCTTTTATAATTAATAGTAATAACTACTGATATAAAATAATATGTGTATTATGTACTAAAAAAAGTACATACCTATTAATATTATTGCAATGGAACTTGTATTTTTTATATTCTGTATCGAACTAATGTCAAGTTTACAATAATAAAAGTTTCTTTATTGCAAGTTAAATTTTAGTGCGATATCCTTATGGATGAACCAATCTCATTGTTTTAGTATGTACAGTTCATAAGTACATGTATGTATATTTATTGTTAATCATAAGTATAGATTATACACATATGAACAGGTTATGTTATTCTTCAAGTTAGGAGAAGAGAGATAAGTGAACAGATTTCTATTTAATTTAAAAATTGGATTATGATTAGAGTAATAAAAAGATTGTAAATTACAGAGTTAGAATAAATTGTAATGAGAATTGAATAAAAAGCGAGTCGACGTTTTCTGGCTCGCTCTTAATAAGGAGAACTTGTTGGTTGCAAGTTGTTTGAGATGATAGGAGTTCTTCTAGTGCACACACAATAAATATCCATCCACTTCGTATTGTATGACTTGTTTTGAGTCACATAATGAAAAAGAGCTTGCCCTTGAAGAATCCCACTTTGCTTTTTCTCTCTTAATCTAATTGTGGTCTAATGGATGGGTAATAGTCGAATTGCAATGGTGAGAATTGAGAAATAAATCTCTTTCAGAGAGGAGCTTGCCATGAAGATTTCATTGACAGAAGCAAGGATCCAGGTAAGCTGTTTCTTCTGTTCTCCCCTCTCCGCTCCAATGGATCATCCAGGATAATTATCCGGTTTTTACAATTGACTGTCTCTCGGCCGTCTCGGCCCCAGCGACCAAGGGTGGTCCTAAATCATGTTATACGTCAACCCACAGACTTTCACTTATCACCATTTCCCTTAATGTAATAATACAATCGAATCATTAGGAATTAAAAGGAGACGACATTAGGAGCCTTTTCCCCATTTCTACTTAACTCGTCAGTCCGCTGGAGCCAAGGGACTGGCCCGTGACTTTTGAAGGATAATGAAAGTGAAGTGGCCCGATGTTTGGAGTTAAAGGAAGTTCAAACTTTTATTTGCAATAAAAAGATTTGGAAGGTATAAAAATAAAGGCCCTCGTTTTGAATTTTATCACTACTTCTTTCAATAGAGGTTGAAACATTAAAATATCGTTAGGGCCAGTTTAAGGGAGTCGTCGGGGCTAATGGACATACGAACCAACTTTTCATATTGGAATTCAAGAAGATAAAAAAGCTTTTAAGGGCAAGAGAAGTCGTTTCTCAACTCATATTTAATCACTTCCTATCTCTAACAATTGGAGACTCCTCCTCAGACCCTTTTCCTCATTTCTCACAATTTACGAAATGAGAATTTAATTAAAGAATTCAATTACCGCTCTCGTGAAATATCATTGTTACATTAGCCAACATAAGTAATAAGATGATGATCTATAGGGAAGTAAGTAACACATGACATCTTATATTGTAGATTAAAAGAAATGTTTTTTTTCTTTTGTGGATTTAACAACTTGAGAAAATCTATGATTTCAATATTTGGTTTTTTATATTGAAGTGTACCATAAAGCCATAATGTATGGTATAATACATTATAAATATGTAAGTAGTAGAGTATATTAATAAGTAGTATTTACACAATACAAGGGCATATTTATTTATTAAACAAGAAATACCTTTTCATAAATTAAAAAAATAATAATAAAATAATTTTTTAATTTACAATTTCACATAAAGCAAACTTTTAAAATGGTAACATTTTTTGAGAGCTGCTAATTGAATGAGTTAAGGGAGAGTTTTGTCAAAAGAGCTCCTCCTTGTACAGCTGTAAATGTCGCGTTGGGTCCAAGCGACCAGAAAATTTATGAGTCAACCGCCCTCGAAATGAGTCAAACGAGAATGGCACTTTGGATTCCTCGCATTCCTCTTGAAACCACTCAATTTGAGTGACACATTTGGGGCCCTTTAAACTTATTGTTGTCCTCAACTTTGTAGTCCTTAATTGTGAGAGACTCATAACATTCCAAGTTGATGTCAAGATGTCTCCGGGTCTTTAAAAATCATATATAGAACTTTATCTTTTTCAGACCACCAGACCTGACCTCTCCTCAAATATTTTACAATTTTACTCCACTTTCTCGAAGCCATTAATGAGCTTAAACAAGTTACTTAGGATCATTACGTTCACATTCTTTTCTACATTTTTCCGTAATGAACAATTGATGGGGTTTTGTCGTAGGTGGAATTTAAGCTGGATATAATTTAATAGAATGAAAAACCATCTGTAAGTTATGTCCATCGTGAATCCTTGGTCGTTGAACGAGTTGCCAATAGAAAAGAGTTGATAATGTTAAGGGCGAAACCAGAGTGGATCTAAAGCGAGGCGAGAGAATTTAGATTGGCTCCGGATAGTTAATTTATGTCGTGTTCATTCTCTTCATGTTCACCATTCACGAGTTCCCTAATAGTCTCTAATTTATCACTTGAAGTTCAAATGGTGAGGATTCTCTTTCTTCTCTCAACAGGTTTGGTTTCAAAACCGACGAGCAAAATGGCGAAAGAACGAAAAAGTTGGCCCTACCAGTCACCCGTACAATCCATTTTCCACCACATTGACACTAGGCGGCCCGCCGTCTCATCCCATGCAACAAGGAGGAAGCCCAATGAATTTCGGCCCTCTGTTCCTTCGAAAACATCCAGAACCGCTGCCGTCTCCTCCACACAACTCCCATCCCATGCTCCCTCATCGAATTCCTCATCCTTGGTCTCCGCATCTCCCCTATTTCCCATCGCTGTCTCCGCATGGTGGGAGTCTCAATTTCCGCCCGTCCTATTTGAATCCTGCAGTGGCAGCGGCGGCCGCGGCGGCTTATCTTCCCGGCCCACCCTCCTTCCAGAACCTTCTTGCATCCTTCCAACTCAACTCCCATCACCATGAGTCCTTGATGAGGTCGGGAATGGTCCCGGGCCATCATGAGCCTTCAAGCGACGGTGAAACGGAAATTGGTGGGCGCGGAGGTGAGCGAGTGAAGGGATCCCCGACGAGAGACGTTGATGAGAACTCGAGTGATTTCAGCCCTACTCTGAACGGGAGCTCAAATCCTAAAAGCACCACAGAGATCGAGCGACGGACATCAAGTATCAATTCTCTTCGGGTTAAAGCCAGGGAGCATGAAATGAAATTAGAAAACATAAGAAATGGGTCCGGCGTCATTGTAACCAGTTAAGATCACGCCTTACCAATTTTAAGTGAGTTTTATGTTTTCATTCATATAGGTATTATAAAAGCAATTGTTATTTCATATTCCTAATTCCTAATATCAATTACGTAATTGATTATATGTATAATATATTATATGGGAAATAAATTATTATTCATATAAATATTATTACAATAAACATTAAGCTCATAACACATATAGTATCGTATATATATATGTACTTATATAACATATTTATAAAGGTCATTTTATTACATTTATGATTATATTATAAGAGAAATGAATGCATTTTTTCACTTTCTTATAAGTACATAAAACAATAAATAAATGTAACATGCCTATACAATATTTGTTTCTGATAATTTATGAAATTTATGGAATTTATTGCAAACACTTTGTTCGTGGGTATAAATGTTTAATGTAAAATGTTTTAGTCTTTTGGAAGGGTGAAAATGTGTGTAAATTATTCATAAGACAATTTTCATTATAATTTAATAGGATATTTATACTTTAGTTGAATACTCAGGATAACGAAGGGAATCTCATTTGGATGTAAATGGATTCGAGAAAGCCAAGATGTATTACTGTAATTGTATATACAAATTATTACAAACTCATGAATTGTCCTATTGAGTGACTTATTATACAAATATAAGATTAATATTAATGATTCAATTGAATAAAATAGTAGTTTTGCGAATTAAAAACCCCTTTTCCATAAATTAATTATCTTTTCATCACGAAATGGCCGAATGGGCCTTTCAATATGCGCAACGGTCTCAAGCTCTTCCGAGAGGCCCATTGGTAACGAAACAAAAAGACGAATGTGTTTATCTTCTCAATTAAATCTCATTGATATTCCTTATCTCATTGATTTATTAGAACTTGGGATTGTGACAAATTGGCCGTGCGAGCAGAACATGCAGACATTAAATTCTCGTAGTTGCCTCACAGGTTGGAAAAAATTGTTAGGCGCAACTTTGTGGATGAGCATTGAATGAAAGATCCAGCACGTCGACGCCATCGGAATGGAGGAGTTAACATATCTCCTATAGACACACTCAAGACGGAGAGGAATTAAGGAGAAGGAATGGGGATGGATTCTAATGTGTAATGAAGATTGTAATTAAATTTGCGGCGATCCTAATGATGATCTTTACTGTTAAGAACCCTCGTTCCTCGATTTATGATCCGCTCCACCTCTAGTCGGAGGAGGAGGAAAGTGAGCAAATAACTCGTTCTTATCGTGACTTCATCGCATTTGTCTTCGCTCAATGACATCGAGGCATGTTGAACAAGATTCACTTAAACATCGGGAGAGAATCAAAGTTGTTTCTCCACTCGCTCAAATCCCCAATGCTTCTCTGATTGACAGTTTTAATTACCGCCGTCTTCTAATAAATGAATGTCCGACCTCCTATAAAGTTACCATTTGTCGAATTTACCCGACAAACACGCCGACGCATCTGAGAGCCATTTAGTCTTTCATGTTTCAAGGGAAAATGGAGGAGTCTTTTAATCCAATTTCTTTCATTAACTCTCGCTCAATTGTGAGATGAGCATGAAAAGGGTGAGAGTTTGCTCGATAATAGTTATAAAATTAATAAACTAATTTGGAATGTCCTCATCTCTCGTTTCATCTCATCTCATCTCATCGGTGCGGTGTGGTGGCTCAAAGTGAGATAATATACAAATGGACAACAATGCTAATTGGATGATCGTGACTTGGCAGGTTTGAACTTTAAAGCGGTTGAAGGAAGAAGGGAAGTTTGCATGGAGCCGCCGATGGCCAATCCACGTCTCTTTGCTCTTACAACAATGCGAGAGAACTTCCTTTTTTAAATTCCCTTTTCTTTTACGCCCATTAAGCTTCTTATGTTTTTACTCCTTCCTTAAGCTCCTTTAATTCATCGACCACCAATTGGACTTTTTTCTCTTTTCGGATGAATTGAGAAACTTTGTCTTATTACATGAGAAAACTCTATGAATTGTGGATAAATTGCTTAATTTCCGTACTTGCATTATTACTATCTAAATAAAATACTTGCCATAATTGTAATTTCCAACTTTCAACATTAGCAGTTAGTTAATTTGCTGTTCATTTACGCTCAATTTCATCTAAAGCATAATTAAACCCAAGCATTCCTTCACACTCATTCGAGCAATAAAAGAAATAATAATTATGTATTCGTATAATAAGAGGCAATTTTCTCCTTTAATTGTTTACAAAAACTGTTCACACTTGAATAAATGAATTGTTCTTCGGATTGCACAAGAGAATCAAAGTAACCGTGCCCTTATTATCCTAATTATTAAGAAATTCTCCATCACAACTTTTCATAATTACGAGTTGAAACAATATGAGTAATTGTAATGACCAATAAGAAATCGTACAATTAGGTTCATTTTCTAAAGAACATTTAGATACTATATTATTTATTAAGCTTTCATGAAGCCGTTTATTGAAATTGAAGAGATGAGTGACGGCAAATTGCAAAGATTGACAAGAAAAAGTTACAATTATGTATTTCATTTAACTATTTGTAAGCAAGATTCTCATGCCACTGGATTTTATAACTCGGGAGCTCATACCCAAATGTTTCGTTCATCAATGAACCGCAAGTAATGAGCTAGGAGTACATTTGGAATGGGCAAATAATGGAAGTAGCTAATTTTTGAAACTAAAGGAAATAATTGTAGGTAGGAAGTTTTGGACGATGGCCGAAGGGCTCGAGGCCTTTAATGATACTAATTTCCTAATGATGGGTTTAAGAAAAAGCGAAGTGATTAGGGTAATGAAAGGCGCCTAACCTGAGAGTCAAGAGGTCATTGTGAGAGCAGGGAAATACGTGACTTTTTCTTTTGTCTCCTTTAAATTGCGATGAGGAACCCAGTCATCATCATCGCAGAGACACAGAATTGTCCATGAAAAGGAGAATTAATAATCGTCCCTTATCATAGCACTCCACCAGGTGAACGTCGTTCTCCCATTATCTCCCAAATTCCTTCACCTTCATGCGAGGACCCAAAAGACGCCCATTAGCACTCAAAATATAATTCCTCTAATAGGCTCTCATCATTATCTCTGTTCTCAAATGGTCTCAAAGGGTCGGGTAGACGCAGGTTGTTGAAACAGAATACATGTCTAATAGAGCAATAATGAGATGCGGTTTATCTTAATGATAATTGAGAATTGGAGATTGAAAGAAATTTCTCCAATCGATTATGCTAACAAGCGACTCCATCTCAATCCCATGAATCAGCATTATCAATCAATGTACAACAGATAGGGAGTGTATAAATATTTCCAAAGGTAATTTCCTTAAAGGGTGGATGAATTGGAGAGCAAAGGGAACAGGGAGATGTATCTTTTCCTTTTACATACTACTTATATAGGGTCTTATTGGAGTCGTGTCCCAAAGGCCGCCGCGAGACCCAACTCCTATATCATAAATTGTAATTAAGAAACAGATTTTCTGGAAACGTTTTACGGCCCCTAATGACGTACAATTTCCTTCGGTGTGTTGTTTTTCCCCTCTTGGCTCCTCTGTTTTTGTGTCTCTGCTGGTCCCCGCCCGCCCCGCCGTCGACGACTCCCTTTGCCCTTTTACTTAAAAACATAAACCTCAAACTCATTTCTCACATATTAAGTGAAAGTTAATTTCACAAATTCCCCTTATTGAAATGCGCGCTCCCTCGATTATGCTCAATTAACTTTTTGTTCTTTCAAAAGGCCTGACCTCCCTTCCACTCACAAACTGCAAATTGTGAAGAGGCTTTGATTTCATTTAATCTTTGACTTCTGCGCCATTTCCCTCTTATCTCAAATGAACAATGGAAATGAAACAAATTGGATTTATTTAAATGCACAACAATCATATATATTACTTGTGTACGTCTTCATATCTCATCAAAAATTATATAGGCAGCGATATTAAGGTAATGAATGTACTAAGTAGGTATACATGTGAATATAAGATACTCTATAAGTACCTTAAATACTTATTCAACCTACATACAATTTACACACTGAATAATTGCTACACTATAAATACATAATATTTATGATAAAAAATAAATCGTTTAGAGGAGTTCTAGTAAATGAAGCTGAGTAAATTGTGTTTAATTTTATTAATTACATTTAATTTACACTTGTAAAACTTTAATATTTTCCTATTTTTTATATACATAGTCGTATGTACATATACTTGAAAGTACATACCTACTGTATCTGAAAGTTTACTAGCATATCAGTAAGTTTACTTGGTATGTAATATACTCTATGTACCTAGGTATATAAAATTTACATTTAATATCTTAATATATGTATATATTGAATATTTGTGTCTACAGGTAGATAAATGAATTAATACTTATTCTATACCTTTCAAAGTAAATTAAATAAAATAGTTGTTCAATTCATATCTGTTTCAGAAAATTAAATGCAATTAAAATCTTGTATTTGTAAAGCAATTCCCACAATTTTAATAATTTGCTTTGTAGACATGTGTGAATTATTTTTGTGGTTAATATTACTTCCGTTTCTTTCCTTTTCTCGTTCACGACTTGTTTTTATAAGAAAGGGGCGAGAGAAGCGAATTGACTTAGGGAAGACGAGTTTTACATTATGAACCACCACAATGAGAAAAACGAGCGTCTCTACTCATTTAGACTTATTTAATGGAGAGGCTAATTAAATAAAAATTTGACTGATTGCTTCCACCGTCGTTTATTTAACTTCTCCTGATTGTTCTCCTCTTGTTTCCTCCCTACCAATTTAACAGTTTGCGGTCCCTAATAAAAGAGAGTTCAATGCGAGGTTTTGTACTTACTCTATACATACATTAAATGCTGGAAGGTAAGAGCCTAGGAAAATATTGAATCTTGCAAAATGAGGAGTGGAAATTACGGACAGAGTTGTTAAAGGCCTCAATTAGGAATGTTGAATTGAGTCAAACCTCAGACTTATTATCATTACCATGAGTTGGTTAATTAAGCTTCAAGAGAGTTTTTCTCAATGCCAAGCGTGAAATAAAATTATATTTGATTGTCGTGTTCATGTGCAAAGCGTTGTCCATGTTCTCCATTTATGTGTTAATTAATATAGCAGATCGTTGTTTGCATTACATTAGTCTCCCTATTTGCATCTCATTTATTTGAATGTTAAGTGGTTGGAAAAACAACCGTGGTGCGTATTTTTTGTTCTCGAGGACTAGAAAGAGAGGGACGATGGAGATTTGGGTATAATTGCTTAAAGGCAGTTTAAAATACTCTCTAATTGTATGTACATTGTTCATACAATATATGCATTGGTCTATGTAAATGAGAAGTGGTAAACCGGTAGCAGCTCTCATTCTTGATTAATTAAACGAGAGTTTTTCAAATGAACTCTTACATTGCATTATGGCTAACAATAAGTAACAAGGTATGGTATGTACTATATATCTTGTATTATGCATATTAGTCGTGTAAGAAATTGTGGAAGGATTGCGTGGAGAATATTTTTCAAATATCCAAGTCTACCGATGAGTTGAATGCTCATAAACAAATGGATGAGCCTCGGAGGTTGAAAGAATAACATTGAATTTGAGCAAGCTTAATTATAATTAGTCGAGGGGCAAAAACGAAGCCAACAGATGCATTTATGTACACATTACGATTTCTTCCGACATTTTGTGTAGGAACAAGCTCAAGACATTCTCATGGGCTTTGGGTGAAATAAATCCAAGAATTCCAATTTTCTACTCATTTCTCAAAGAAGGCGTATCAGAAGGGTCACGAAAATCTCATTAGCCTAAAATATTTAATGCAATTAACGCAATTATTAACCGGCTCATGAAAGAGCTCCTTTTTCCTCGAGTCGGCCGAAGCAGCTAATAAACTTCAAGCGCACCTCAACACTTTTCTTATGTAATTAGCCTCAAATGAATCTCGTGGTTTGGATGTTTAATCTCAGATCCCCTTCGCCGCTGCTCTTTAACTCGATCATAACTCCCGAGCGAGGCAAAGGCATATTTTAGAATTAGCAGATGGGAGGATGAGAATGTTGGGAAAAGGTGTAAGTATCTGAAGATTTGTTCCTTCTCCGCTCAACAACTCACTTTTCCTACATTTTGAAAAGTGATCGCTGTTAATGAAGGGAGTGAAGGAGTTGAAGGACTGCGAGTGTTGAAGAGGGAGATGAACCAAATCTCGCAGGTTGGAAAGGGAGGAGAGCCAAAGGCAAAATTAATTAAGTTGGAAATGTTTTCCACAGCAGGGTTCCAATGATTCTGATGAGCCCCTCGAAAACCTCTCTTCTTCTTCCCCGACGAGAAACAAAAGGAGCCTTCGCTAAACTCCTCTTTTACGGAAAGTGACTGAGGGTGATTTCCCCGAAATGGGAACAAAAGGGGGGGAGGGAAAGGAAGAGGAGGCGGAAAAACAAAGTCGGCCCGTAATTTCCCTACTATGAAAAATTAGTGGATTCGGAGAACAGCGCGGAAGAAGAGGTTTGCCCACTAATAACAATAAGTATCTTCTGACACACCTTCGACCGACCACTTCGCCTTATTGATTTTCCCTTTTAACTCATCTTTGTTTATGAATTACCCGTCCTGGGGAGGACGGAAGTGGGAGCGAGGGATCTCCTAATCAACCTACAGAGGTGTGCGTAGACCGGCGCTAATCCTCCGATCCGGTTTCCAGACCTAATGTGACCTGACGCCTCCCTATGGGCTTCTATTGTATTGGAGGTAATGGGGAGGGCGGGCGGAGTTGGGACGGCGCTAAATCATAGAGCTTCACTTCTACACTAATGTAATAATCCGACGGGGATTCAATCATGGAGATTTTAATTGGGAGAAGATCTACTGCCTCGCGTGTTCACTCCAGACTTCCCGCTTCGACCCTTCCATACAAATATTAACTCACTTCAACTCCAAGACCCAGATTTACCTAATTTATTCTTCCTCAACTGACCCAATTCACATTTCTAATTTCTACTTCATTTGCTTACATAGTTTTAAATCAGTTCGTAATATGATGATAATACTAACGCTTAGAAATATTAATATTACCTTATGTACAGTAAATAAATTTATGGTACATTTCTAATTTTAATTAAATATGTACAATTCAAAAGGATTAAGATAATTGTAAAGAACCAAAGGCTGAGATGAATCTTTTAATAGCAAGGTTAATCCCGAGCTAATTTCATTTGTTAAAGATTATGATTGGTAAGAAGGATAGAATGAAGTGTAAAGGAGGGTTGGCCGTCCAACCTCTCCACTTGTTGAGGGAAATGAGTGGAAAAAGTAAATGATGTTGGGCCAAGGAAGGATTACATTGGACCTTACACCTTTAATTTGTAGCTCAGTGGGAGACGGTCCATAAAACAAAATGGTTAAATCATTTATTTCTTTTTCCTCAGTCCGCTATTCATAAATAAGTAAAAGAAGTTAAGAGTTGATATACCAAGGGATCGCAGACCCTTCAAACAATTTATGAACCACAAGTTTCCACAATGAATCCCGACGGAAGAGCAATTGATTTCATTTTCCTCAACTCCATTTAATACTCCTTGTAAATATATGTAATGTATTTATACGTATAGGAACTTTCGGCTTTATTTTTAAGATGGGCTTGAGATGGGCCTTATGGGAACTTAATTGCCTCGACCCTTCTCTGAACTGCGGGCGACCTCGTCACGACATCACCAGAGTTGTCCAACGACCGAGTAGATTTCAGTTAATTGTATAATCATAGAGCGAGGAAATGATTGTTGATTTTGTCGAGCGGAGAGGAAGTGAGAGGAGAAAGGGACTGGACCCTTCGCATTACCTTGCAATTAGGGCTCCGTTTAATTACGCTCTCTTCAACACGCCATGGTTTAACTCCTTGAAACAAATTGGAAAAGTACACGGAAAGACGCCCAGAATTCTTTCCCAGTCTGCTTCATCGAATCCCCCAATTTTCTACCTCAAGGGAAAAAACCAGAATTCCTTTACAATATTCCAAAGAAACTTTTGGAAAATTAGATTAGAAATTAGCCACCCACGGCACACGGCAATTTCCTTCTTTTTCTCACTATCCCTTTTCTCGGACGCTCAACAAGTTCATGTTTGATTATACCTTATTATTACGCAGGTAAGTATAATGTAAATAAGGCTTTACAATGTAATTCCCTTTTTTCTTTTGCAAGTTAAGCTTGGTTTTATACATTACTCTTTAGAACATCGCGTAGTTAAGAGCTGAGTTTCTTTATGACTCTTTTAGGAAAGATGGAAGCCCGGTTTGGCTATTAGGATATTAGTGTAGAAAGTGAATGCTAATGATGCTAATGAAGAATGAAACGATGAGTAAGGACATTATGAGAAATATTATGACAGGTTGAGTTATGGTTTCCCCATATTATTATTTTATGGAAAAGTTCGGTGGTGGTGAAAGAAGCGCGGCAGCTGGGTGTGGACGCCGTGTGAGACTCCTGTTGTTCTCCAAGGCGCCAGTGGACTGAATGGTTTAATGCAAAGAAAACACTGGAGGTTCTTGAAATAAGGGACACTTGGGGATTTGAGGGAGGAGGAAATTAGGAGTGTGGAGGAGACCAGCAGGAGAGCAATTATTATATTGGACAAAACCTTGGGTCAACTTCACTCTGCGGAGATCATTAATTATTCCGCTCCTCTATAATTAGTCGGCAATGACTTGGTCCATTCACCCCCTTCAATCCTCTCCAAATAGGGACCAAATATGGAATATTTCAATTCAATCCACAATGCTCCTTTTAAAAACATATTCTTCGGACTCCCCTTTTGAGCCTTTAATCCCTTAAATAATTATTATAGTAAATATCATTCAATAATACTAATAATAGTAAGTGTATTTAATTATTAGGTTTCAATAAAGTAATTTAATTGCACACTTTAATTTAGCTTTGATTCATAACTAAATTTAACATCAGTTAATATTTAATGAGAATAAATTCTTTTATTAATAGTTATTATGAAGATAGAATTATATGTTATTGCTCATAATCAGAATTTGTTTAATAAAGTTGAACATTATTTTATGAGAGTGTGTTATACTCTTGTAATATAGTCTTGTAATATAGTAATTATAGTTATAATTATATTAGTAATATTAGAATTAGCGCTTATGATAAAACAAAGTAGCCAGTCAAAGGAATGTTCACATAAAAGCATTTAAGTATGTTAGAATCACCAATGTTAGAATCCTGAAGGTAAAATGAGAGATGTAAAAATGAAGAACAAGTACTTTCAATTGTCCTCCACTGGGAAGCTGAAGAGGTTACAAGTTTTCAAACAAAGTTGGTGCCTCATGCGGAGATTTATCGTTAAATAAATTCGGAATAAAATAAGTAGCTGCAAAACTCTGCAGGCATGTTGATTGTTGACTTAAGACAAAATATAAATCCAATCGATAAGTTTCTTATTTCAGTGGGAGGTCTGAAATTCAATTAAATTCCCAACATCTCTTGCGTGTCTCTTCGAATAATTCTCATTCTTCTCCTTATTAGTCGATCAAGGGAAATCCAAGCCAAGATTTTCCATAAAGCCTTTTCCTAAACATTTTTATATCTTGATTTAATAACCAATTTCCTCCCCATGTTGTTTGGTTAATAATAAAATAATGCGTGTCTTGCCTTTACATCTTACCAATTTTTTACTTGAGAAAACACGGAGCATTATTTTATGATGGACCGAAGAAGGGTCGTCGGAGAACATAAGGGACAACCAGGGCGAGTTGGCGTGTTTCACGGAAACCCCAAACAGCAGACTTCAAGGCACCTTCAATTTTTTCTCATTACAAGCATGTGTAAATAGAAAATTAATCAATTACTTGAAAATCAAATTTATTCACACATGTGTTGGCGCAACTGATGAATTACCCGGTTTTTCATTTAATTTTCAAATTCAACATGTTGATGTATGATCTCTGTTTAATTCACCATTTTGTGTGATGGGAAGATGGAATCTCAACCTGTTGATGGTATTTCGCGTAGTCGGCATCATGTAATACAATAAATATTGTTTATGATTTGTAATTTCGTAAAATGATTATACAAAAGATTTGTACAAACTTTGTTTACGATGAGAAGAACATAAAGTTAAAATTTCATTACGCGTTGGGCTATAGAGGATATGTATAAAGGAATGAGTTGTTTTTCTTTATGAATTTTAATCAAAGTTAAAGAATTAATTTGAAGTTTAGGCGAAGTCATTATTTATTCATTAGAATATATAATAGTGGATGATTCGAAATTAATCTGGCATATTGGGACTTGTGTTATTAAGTGGTGGAGATCATAGGGAGCGAGGTAATTGGAGTCGGAGCTCCGTGAATCAAAGATATGAACTTCAAATGAATAACAGAAAGGGAGAAGGTCAATTTCATCAATTCTCATAATTATATTTTCACCTTTAGTAATTAGTTTGAAATGACTCATCAAATTTGCATCCACTGCCGCTGCTGACCTCACCCTTTCCTCAAGTAGCAGCAGAGTGGGAAGTTGGAAGTTGATCCAATTCCTTGTCATCAGATTTGATTAGATTAAAAACTCCTTCGGCATCCCTCCAGTCAATCTCACTTATTTTTTACATCATTTTTCAATCTCATCCTCTCTTAGATCCCTTTGTTCTCCCTGCAAATCAAGTTTTGCAGATATAAATTAAAACTCTAATTAGCTCTGACATTCAATTCATCTTTTCTATTTGTCTTATTATCTTCATTCCCTTGAGCCTCATTACCCCTTCCCCATTTAGTCATTATCGTTTAATTCTTAACTCTCTTTCTCATTACAGGAGATTTTGAAAAGGTCAGGAAAGATTGATATGAATTCCACTGGTTTAATCCGCCATTTGAGATTCCTTATGTAATTGCCCCAATTATCTTTCTTTTTTGCTTGAGAGGAAATTGCAATTTGAAATATCTGATTGAAGGATTTGCGTTGTTTGGTCTGAGGAATTCACCAGTAGCTGAAGTGGAGTTGTTAAGTTAATGGGGACTCAACTCAAGTTCACTACAAGAGATGCGGAGTTGAAATCATGAAGTTGGATAAGTTTAGTGGGATAATCTAATAATCTCATGCAAATTGAATCATGAGGAGAATAATTGGGGGAAGATGTACAGCTTTGCGTGATGTGCTTCGAACCACAGGGGTTCTTCTACCCTTTTTCCCCTTTGATCGGTCTCGGTCAAACCCATTAAGATCTGAGTGTTTCCACTATTTTATTTTCGGCCTTTTTTTACTATGTCAAGTCTTCGGCGCTTTCCTGACTCTCGACCTTTACTAATTTATGCACTGAATAATCATTTAAACTACAAACGCCTATTTCCCCGAGTTCTCTATCTATCTGTGGTCTTTTCTATTTAACACATACAACATAGTTACATATCCATTGCTCTTCCTCTTCACACATAAATTATCTTATCTCCTACATTTATTCTCTCTTTATAATATGTGTGTAAAAGTTAATCACAAACTACTACGACTAGGATACATAATACTATGAATGTTATTGTAAAAATAATATACCATTTAATTCAAAAACAGTATTATATTATGTACATACAAGAAGTACAAGTACAGTACATTAATACATTACTTTTTATTATTTTTGAAGCACTTTTGTGCAATTTTGTAGCTATTTAGGTATATGGTACTCCTGCATTTATAGTAGAATTAAAACAAGTTTAATATTTAATAGAATAATTCTCAAGATTAAAATCCGTGGAATGAAATTAAGGGAAAGTAATTAAACCTCTAAGGGGTTTCTGGTATTTATTTAATTTTCCAATTACGTGTGGAAGAAGGGCCCTTCATTTATGTAATGATCTCATATCAGGGGGATCTCAAAGGAGGTCTAAGATTTGTTGCCCATGTTAATTGAAACTGCCAATCAAGTTAATGAAGCTATGCATGGCATGAAATCTGAGCCCCAACATCTCCCATGTAAACGAAGCTCCAAAGCATTCATCTATGGTGTTTCAGGGAGGCGCCCAGGAGAAACTCTGATATAAATAATGAACGTATATCAAACGATGGCTCCCGATACTCCTCAGCAAACTCAGTTAGAGTATAAAAAGTTTGCCAGGTGTCATTTAGAAGAAAACAAATAGTTTCCAGTCACGATCAAAACTACTTAGCGAGTTCACCATTGACGATGGCTATCGTCGGTTTTCAAACTCCGCCTTCCCCATCAATCCATTCCATTTAATTGAAGTTCAAGAAAAATATATTCAAAAGTTTAATAAACTCACCTTATCCTTTCATCTCAAACCTTCATTTTTCTTATGGTGTAATTTATTACAAGTGGCATGATGGAGAACAATTATGTAATCTTCAACATCCTTTTAGTAATGGATACCATATAATAGTAAAGAGTCCAGTTCATTAGGATTCCATTACAATTTAAATAATTACATTTAATTAATTATTTGCTTATTCAATTCACTGGCTTTGAATTAACTATTTCTAATTCAATGCGCTACATACCTGAATTTGAATTTCTTTAGACCTATCATAGCTGTGATAAGATTGTGTACTTCTAATATAATACCTTTGCATTTATAAATATCAAATATCCACTCAAGGATATAAAGTCTAAAGACAAATAGAATTTAATTATTTATTCAAGTAGCATGGATTGGACATTCATTGATGTATGAACATGATGTTGAAGCATGTTAGGAGTTGATAGAAATCGATTGACGTGATCGTTAAATAATAATAATTCATCGTAGCAAATTGATAAAGGGAAATTAGGATAAAGAAGATGGTGGGCATTGTGATGGAGGCAAACGGTAGCTGAATGAAAATTTAATCACTCATATCCTCTCCAGCATCTGAATTGCATTACGAAGTTGGAGATCCCCGCTGTCCTCCCAATCTCTCCCATCGGACCGCTTTTTATTCCAACATTTTTTGATTTGTGATTTATTTAATTTCTCATTTGACTCAATGAAGGACTTCTCTTATGCGATTATCCAGACTTGGAGCCAGACAGATAATAAGTTTAACTTTCAGTGGACCACCCGGTCGTTTCAATTAAATCTCTCTTCTACCGTTTAATATTTATGCTCTCTTCAATCCACTCGCGCATTTGCTCTTATGATTCCTTGCTTAATTTCTTCTATTAGAGAAATAATAAAACTGTCAACTCAAATGACTTTTCGATTCAATACATACATACATAGATAACTATCTAAAATGTAAAAGAGACATGTGCTCATATGTATTCGAGGATGTAAGGTTTGTAAAATTGAAGTATCCATTTACATCATTAAATTATAATTTTTACAAAATTACCAAATGCTACTCATTTTTAAACATTTATTCATCTCAAGATTTCCTTAATTCTAAATGCTTTCCATAATAATATTAATTGCATCAGATGGCAAATATGAAATTCAAATGAGGTAAACACGAGAGTTTTCCTTAGGAGTCAAAGTTAAGTAATAATAGAGTCGGTGGGTCAAGTGACTAATTAGAATTATTATTCTGGAAACGAATCTCCCTCTGAATAATTCTCTCATAATTTGTGGAAAAGAAAAAGCAGAAAAAAGAAAGAAGTTTGGGTCTCTTGGCATGTTTTACTTTAATTTTTCTCTCGCTTCAACCTCGGGACCTCTCCTAATCAGTTATAATTAATGGTTCTCCGTATAAGGAACCCTTTAAGGGATTCTCTCTATTCCACAAAATAATATGACCCACCGATTTACCATAACTTTAACTCTTCCCCTTCCTTAATGAGCTTTGTTGGAAAACAGGAGACTTTAACTTACAACACAAACACAATTCCTCTCTTAGGTCCCCCATTCATCAAATCTCAATGAGACAAATCTCTCGAGAGCTTCATATTGAATAAAATTACATTCATTGTAGATATATATTACAAGTATACCCGATGTAATACTCGTAATATACAATTAATTAAGTAGGAATATTATTTGCAAACACGCTCGCTGTTCCAATCACGTCAAAATTATAAATTACTAATATTTTTATTCTTATAATTTAGCATATTGGTTGTATCTATTTATTATTAGTTTATTAGACAATACGAGAAGATGGTTATTTTGATAATAAAAAACAGAAGTTGTAATCCGATTTGTCCTGCTGATGAGGGAAAAGGTGAAGGGTTGAGTGTGGGAGATGAAAGAACCATTCTGGCGGAGTAATGGATTGCCCAATGCGGAGCTGAGTGTGTTCATGGCTTTCCCTGCTGTTTGGACCAGAGAAATCTTTCAAAGCCTTGTCAGATTGATGGGTACGAATGAGCAACTGGCCGAAGCTTCCGATCTCGTAAATTACCAACTCATTCTCTCCCCCTCTCAACCCTTGTAATTCCTCAGATAGGTGATCATCTGCTTGACCTTTAATCGGGTCGAGAGTTCAATCGTTTATCTCTCTTCTTCATCCTTACCTTTGTGGTCATGTGAGGCTCGGAGACTCATGCTGCTTCTTCTCTATTTCATTTAATTCAGGGCAGCGGAGGGCTTCAATTCAATATGCCTTTCAATTATTCTCATTTACCATCCCATTATTGTTCCTCTTTTGCTTATTCATCTTCCTACCATTCGGATTCAAATAATGAAATTTAATATAGGCTTCCATAAATTATCATATAGACTCCCTACTACAGATATAAGCAATCGATTATTAAATATTAATAGAACATCATCAACGTTGATCAAGCTAAAGTAACTTCTTGTGCATTTGTTTAATACACGTACATACCTATATTTATTTATTATTAGTCTACTATAATCATTTATCATGTTTGCCTTTATTTATTAAATATGCAGTATGAAACATCTACTTACAGCAAATACTCAATAATAAATGGGCAATGATAATTGTAAGGTAGGTAATAGACTTTGTAAGAGATTCTTATATTAACAATGGGATGAGGGTGAGGAAATGAAAGAATCGTTGATTTGGTAAACGAGATGGATAAATCTTTGGACTGGAGCAAGGGGATAAAAGGAGGTAGTTACCGTCTATGAGGTAAACAAATGTTTGTCAACGCAGAGGGGGATCACTGCGGTGTTTTTAACGGTTCCAGCGGGGCTCCTTGAGCTCCCTTTACACAAACAGACGGAGGTAATTGTGCGAGGAGATTTCCCTTTCAAAGAATTTTCGGCGACTCAAAGGAAGGATCAATTGGGCGAGTTGAAAAGGACGGAGGTTCTTCGAGGACTTACAATTACAATTTATCTACTCGTGTAATACATCGCGCTTGACCACCTTGCGACCGAAACTTCCTCAATTGCTCGTAATTACGCTTTAACAAACTCTCCCACACACGCACTCCAAAAAATGTCGAACCTTTGTCGCCTTATTGACTTTTTCTGTATCTGATAGATATCGTGTATCGTGGAGATATTTCCATCTCTTAATCTTTAATTCTTTTAATCATTAGGACATGATGTTTTGAATATGATTCTTGTTCATACCATGGGTATTTATTGTTTGTAAGTCATATCAATGATTCAACTTTGATCGAACTCATATTTTATGGAATGAATTTAAAAGAGCTCCACTTTTGTTATAATTTTTTATTGTTTTATATCGTGCCATTATTTATCTTAGAGCACATAGGGAATAGAGAGTTTCAGGAATCTTCCTCTTCGACTTGAGCTTCCTCTTGATGACGTAGAAAGGCAAGGGGCAGAGCAAGAGAAACCTTATAATCTACTTTCAGGAAGTTTCTTCTTGTGTTCTTTCTCTTGGTTTGTGAAATGCTGCACGAGAAGTGAGTGCGGATGTGCGAAAGGTTCGCAAAAGGCAAGAATATTCAATTTCATTGAGTCCTATGCAACCAAGATGAGTCATGCTTTTTTAGACTCCCACTCCAGCATCCTCTTGCCCGATAGAAGTTACTAGGGGTTTCAAGTGGAAGAACAAGTCGAAGTCAAACCCTCCTATAAGTCCCAAATGAAAATAATAGGGAAATCCATGGAAATTTTGTTGAAATTTTGCCCAATGTGCTCTAAGATAATAATGGCACTGTAAAGTATACGAAATTAATGGAATAAGGAGCGGTTTGAATTATAAATAAATGGCATTTGAATTGACATTCACGAGTTTCGTTCATCATAATGTTTTGCTCCTTGCATAATAATTAGAGATTTTAAATTAAATGGGCCATTGTTGATACCGCTTATAATGGTAGTAATTAAAAGATTGAGCAATGGAGATGATTGTGATATGACCGCTATGGGATAAATGAGTGTATTAGAATAATGTTTTAGCGCGTTCGAATAAAAGGGCCGATAAGGTTGATAATGGTTGATAATAGTAATTACAAAGTCAAAAGTAATTGTCAAGAAGCGTAAAATTCGTTCTCAATCTGGCTCAGATTTGGACAAAGGATTAAGAAGAGCATAGGGGATGTATATATATAAAAAGGTGAATTTCATATGAAAATACGTAGTGGATCATAAAGGGGCTGGCGAACGCAATTATCTTGAATAATGAAGGGGGTCAATTTCATTAATTATATTTTCACCTTCAATAATTAGGAATCGATGACTGGTCAATTTTGCTCTCGAGTTTCCTTTTACAAGCTGCTGACATCATTATCACATTGGACCGGCAGCCAACAAACATCCCCTTTAAACCCTTCTTTAGCGCAAGTAAACCAAAGGGATCCAGGTGAGCTAATTTATTTCAAGTCATCTCATTTGATTGGATTACAAGATCCATGAAAAAAACATAAAGAAAACTTGATATTTTGCTTTTCTAATCTCAACTTTCAGACATCAATTATTCAATTAATTTTAAAATGTATGTTCATTTCTGTACTATGGATTTTTACGTACATGTAGGCTATGTACTCTACTACATGTTAGACGTTGACAAAACATTCCATTTATATATGTATAGTACATAGGTTTTAAATATTTAAGACGAAGAAAAACGCCCGTGTTTTTGAAGAAAGTTAAGGTTTAAAGGGCTTGAAGAGCGTTTTCAAATCTTTAGAAAGAGGGGAGTTTGTACGAAGAATAAGAACCAACGAGCTCATTAGTGTGTTATTTAACTTCAGTTAACAACCTGCTTTGAATGAGAATCAAAGGAGTCTTTTAAGGAGGCAGAGAGGTCATCGTTAAAGGCGGATGATGAATTGCGGATCCAAGAAGTTTGCAAAGAAATGAAATTGAATTCCAATTTGGTTGAGTCAATAATGAAACCCATTAGTTGTTGTAATTTATTAGTCACAACTCACGTTTATTTACTATTTATTAACGATCTCAATAGTATTAATATTGTAAAGAGATTCATTTCGCTAAATGAACATCCATTAATTATCTTATTACACACGTTATACAAATTTAATCACTTGCGTAGGTTTGTAATATATTGTGCTTACAAATAACACAATTCCAATACGTTACTATACGTAGAAGTGCACACATACATAATATGTATATTAAATTAATACAATGTTTCATTTATCAAGATTAAAAAATAATTGGATTATCATATAAATGGATTTATTATTAATTACAGCATAATTCATTTAATAGTCCAGAGTTGACATTTGTCAAGGAAGAATGATTAAATGGTCAATGAAGCTCATTGGGAACTCGTAGGAATCTGATTGATGTATTTAGTTACATGGGAGAAGAAAATGGTTTGGGAACGAGTCTTTAAATCTCCAGTGAGACCTGAAGAATTCCCTTGTGTGTATGTGAGTTATATGGCCAGGGATGTTGAATTGAAGACTAATTGCCATTCAATTCTCCCCAATTGTCGCTCACTATTGAAAAATGTGTTCTTATTTGTACAATTCTGAATTGATTGGGATTTGATTGAACTCCATTTCACTCTATTCATCTCCCATGACCCCTTCTGAAGAGTTCACTCAATTGAGATCAAAGGAATTATCATTACCTAATGAACCCTAATATTCACATCCAAGTCGTCTGAAAAGTACGTGGAGAGACGTAATGGAAATTACAGGTTGAATGAAGAAGGTTCATTCCTCTTAATCTCTTCACTAAATAATAATACTAATAATCTAATTCCATATAAAGGCTCTTCTCCTTACAATGTGGATAATATATATGACATTTTCATACTTATGGTATCACTCGACTCGGATTTTCCTCGGTAATCCATGTAGAGGAATTTCGTGGCCCAAGGGCTTAAATTGTAAATGTAAATAGGGGAGTAATGAGGGAAGAATAAATAATATGAATCGATTTGAAAGAATGATGAAGGTCAATAAGTGATTGAGCAGTTTTGATCTCCTTCTTTCGCCTACCTCTCGTCTTCTCCATCACCGCTGCTGCTCTCTCGAGCTTTAACCTTTTGTGGGCCGCTTAGAGGGAATTTGGCCAATTCGAGCTTCTGCCCTCCCCACTTCTCCTCAGAGTTGAACAGATCCCGCAGTGGAAGGTCGGAGGCGAGGTGAGGGGGGAGGAACAGCGGCTGCTCGTTCACGAATCCCCCGCCCACGCACGCCCCGACGTTCAAGTGAGCAAGTAGGGATTGGAAGGAAGGCGGGTAGGGAAAGAACGGCGACCCGCGACGGACGCCTCCAGATAGATATCCCACCGGCTGGGAACTCCAGGGATGAGGAATCCGATGCGGGAAGAAATGGTGAGAAGGTGGGGATGGCAATGGGGAAATATGAGCTTCAGGCTTTCGCACATACAACGGTCCAAATGGAGAGGACATTTGATTGGACCCGCCTGGCGAACCTCCGAGATGAATTCCCCCGGCAAATGGATTATAAGGATGACTTGCAGGACCAACTTTTTCTTGTTTTCGCCATTTGGCCCTCCGGTTTTGGAACCAAACCTGAAACATTTTAAATCGTCTTAATTAACATCATATCATTCTTATCCAATTTGGGATATTTAATTGCACGAGTCATTTCCTTATATGTGCATCTATCTATATTAGCGTATTGTAAATAATTGACAATGGTTTTATTTCATATGTATGTATTCTAATGGAAATAGACATTAGATAAATAAAGGGGAACTTCAACTTATTAGAACGCCAGATGAAATTCAACGAAGGAGGAATTAACATTTGTTCCATCATGGAAGCGAGTGCTTGAATGCCGAATCTTTTGTATGTACGAGTACTTATATAATATGGACGGATCAAAGGGCCGGAAAAGGAATTTGAAGGGATTTGAGTGAAATATGATCGGCTTCCAGGCTCACCTATTTCTCATCTGCATAAATACATATAAGAACTTGAATCAATTCTTCCTTGTCTGGAACCTCTCAAAAGTGAAGAATTCATAGAAGTTCATCTCTTTTCGTCACTCACACTCTGCCCGGTTAAGATGGATAAATAATTATATGGAGTATTTTGGAAATGACAGGACCAAATAAATAAAATGGAAAAAGAAGAAGAGTGGGAAAAGGTGAAGGAGTTGAAAAGATGCGTCCAGGGAAAGAAGAAAAAACCGTTTTGTTTTACGAACCACCCCCCATTGAGTTACAAATGAAAATGGAAGAGCGATCTCTAATTCTATTCTCTACCTGCTCTCCTTTAGCATTTTCTCGGGTAAATCCAAAGTGCTCTGGGTTAGAACCATTAGAAGATATGAGACGAAAATATCCTTTATTTTTCACAAACCACATTTAATGAGAACACGAGGCCTTAAAATATTAAAAAGGAGCAGACGGAAAGTAAACGATGGTTCGACCATTCATAACATCCCTTTCCAGACCTTCAGCCAAATTTGTCTTTTTCTTAATTAGCCATTGGAGATCCTTTGTGTAGAGAAACGAGGGTGAAGATTTTAAACAAAACCTCTACTAAATACTTTAAGTTATATGGGGTTACTTCGTTATATCTATGTATGGCTTATCCTACATTCAAATTACATTTACGAATTCTTATGTGTCTGTGTTTACTATTCTACTAATGTTCCTATTGTCGAATAGTAACTTCGAGCTTAATAGACATTTGTGAATTGAAGAATTGAGTTTATGTCTAGGGAAAGATGTAATGTATAATCTATTTAGTGGCATTGAAACAATCCAGAAGGGTGAACATGGGCCAATTTTGTAAAAGTAAAAAGGCGGGGATTTGAAGACGACCACCAAGAAAAAGGTAAAGTGAGCGCAATGAGGCGTATGGGCGTAGATGTAAATTACAAGGGAGAGCGGGCAGGAAACCCTCCTCACACTCTAATCAATGATTAAGGCACATCTTTACCTGAATTCGAGCTTCAGTCAATCCGACCTTCATGGCAAGCTCTTCCCTACAAAACAAAACATCAATGAAGTGCCTTTCCAAACATCCGCTCTTTTGTTCAATGAATTTAAATTGAGCTTTTTAGGCCCTTAATAGTTGTAGACCAACCAGGAGAAAATAAAAAAAGTTTTTAATTAATTGAAAAGTTTAAAAGAATAATGGAAATTTGAAATTGAATTGAAAGTTTGGAATAATGGACTGATAAAAATTATTGAGCATACGAACCTTGTGAAAACATCAGGGTAGTGGGTTCGTGCAAAGGCCTTCTCAAGTTCTTCTAATTGAAAGCTTGTAAAAGTGGTTCTGTATCTTCTTTGCTTTCTTTTCGCCGGCATTTCATCGACTTCATCAGTTGATCCGTTTTCATGTTCATCGGAGAATCTTTCTTCGTTGTCCATTGAGTCTCGACGATAAGATTCGGTGCTTCGCCCTTCCTCATCTGCGAGTTTCTCAAAGTCTTGGGACTCCTTGGGCGATAAATTCCCAGCTTCCTCATCCTTATCTCCATTTATGAGATCTGGAAAAGAGAATTGAAAGAGATGAGTCGCAAATTACTTCCCAATTTCCCCCTTCACATCTCATTGCTCTTCAATTATTCTGTTCGACGATTAGGCACGGGATCCACAGCCAGAGCGAGTCCCATTAAATTGAAAAGCAAATTCAAATCTCAAAGTGGGGAATCTTCTTGGAACATTTTACATAGTTGAGTGAATATTGCATTTAAGAATATCACAACTGTGCTATGAATGTTCTTCACCCCATTTAATATTGGAAAATTGGCTGGGGATCTTAATGTTTTTCATGGTCCTTGAGTGGGCTATATTCTGTAGCATGTGCTACATGGTCACACTTTAACCACTTCCTTTCGGACCTGCAACCATTGTCCCTTTAAAGAAGGGACCAGAATGGAAAAAACGAAACGTCGGCAATTTTCGCCTTTATGATCCTTAAACTCCTTGAAATGTGTCCATTAAGGTAGGTGGGCACTCGGCTTGCCGTTTATTTCCACAATTTCTAACTTCCTTTCATTACTCTTTCGAACCGCTCGTCTTTCTCATAAGAAACACCCCTTTCAAATACTGCAAAAATTACATTAGTCAGTCGTAAAAAATTAGCTAATGATGCCTAGCAAAGTGAATGGACCCCAACCCAAGCACCTCTTAATTTCAAAGGTTCAGTATATATTAAATCAGTAAATAAAGTTTGCACTAGTTATAGTAGATTGTTATCTCGAGTACATCTTTGGATGTTTCTACTCAAAACGACTCAAATTAAATTAGTACTTTTGTAGTTACACGTATCATTATAATTACCCATAACATTTTTTATTGTTGGAAGAACCTGTACTATTGATAATATGTTATCATTTGTCTACATGATATCAATTTAATTAATATAGACTTAATGGTAGGTGAACAAAATATTACTAATATTACAGACACACCTATTGTATCCTAAATAGGCCAAAATGTTCATAAATTGAAGAAACGGAAGTCAATGAATGAATTGTTTTATTTGATGGTTGATTGGTTGTTGAAAGCGATGAAAGCGTGATTTGATGATGAATTTATTTTATTAAAAAGGATAATGAGCTCTCATATAAGTTTCATATATGATGTGGATGGAATTGAAATTTCCTTGTAAACTCGTTTTGGAAGAAAAGTCTTGAGGGTGTGTGGAATGGCGTCTTGTCCTATTCGAAACATGGAAAGTGTTGTTTATTTGAGTTGGAGCAAATAAGGATTGTGGTGTTATTATCATTATCATAACATCTGCCTAACCGTGTTCCGAACCAACCCGACTAAGAGCTCATCAATCACAATCAGGTCCTCAATCATCCCTCTGTGTATTCAAGAGCGCCTCCTCTCAAATTCACACGGCAATAATTTGAGTTTGATTACATGATCTGGTCTTTTTCCTCTTCTCGAGCAAATTTCAATTTGCTCCTGTGGTTTCTCAGTTTCCTCCTCCACTTCCATTTCATCCTTGGTGGAAAGGACGGCGAGGGCATTGAGGCTCGAAATTGGTAAAATGTTCTCTATTAGGTTAAAAATCAACGTTATGGGAAATTACATCTAGGGCTATTGAGTCGTTGGAAGTGGATCTATGGATTCTCAAAATATTCCATTAGATCCATAATCATCCGTGTAATACTCCTCATTTTCGACTTGCTTGTTTCTACCTGAGACGACCGCATCAATTTTCAATAAAGTTTCGTAATGATGCGGCTTCCTGAATTTCTTTCTCAGCAACCCTCATTTCCTCCGTCTCTCTTTGGAGTTGTTGGGAGCTCCAATGGTTCGGAAACATAATTCAAATACGCTTCTCACTCTCATCATGGATGGGGAAAAGGGAAAAACAAATTGCGGTGGCCGCCAAATCAATCATTGATCTGTGAATGAGATTTTTTCCCTCTTAGCCTCCAAAATCATGTAAAGTTTATCTTTACAATGGCCTTTATCCTCTCGAAATTGATTTTGATCATTTTAGTAATTGAGCCTCGTTTTTGTGAACTAATGTCTTCTCCTTATAATTAATCCTCCTTTGAAGTATTGCTACAAGGAAGTATTAAGGATCTTTACCACCTGCATCAAACCCAGTCCTAACTTGATTATGGATTCTGTGAACACGAAGGATTCGAATGTCCTTAAGGTGTGGAGTAGTTCGAGCTCCATTGTTATTCCTCCCTTTTTTGGTGGCAGTTAATAATTGAAGAGCTAATTGCATTAAATCTCTGTACCTAATGAGGATTTCGTGACTTTCTGACACGCCTCCTCCGCAAACACTGCCAAATGGGTCCGGAGGCATTTATGCAAAAAAAACTCCTTTTCCACCTAATTATAATTATCCATCATACACTTTACAAACATATGAGTTTCAGTATTGAGTTCCTAAGATTAAAAACTTAATAGCAACAGTGTCCAAAGCAAGTTTTTAAATTCTTCAACGCAAATTGATACTTCTGTGAAACCAAAAGCTGTTCCGGTGAATAAAATGCAAATTATAATTTCTAATTAACAAGTGCGAGGTGAAAAGTGTCAAAAACGAGAAGCTTTCCAAATTCCTCAATCAATAATCACCTTTCGATTTAATTATTAATGTATTTTGAGGTAATGTTAAAAACAAGTAGGAGAAATAATGGCTAATAAAGACATTCGAATGCAGGAGAGATTCAATGAGCCTAATATGAGATCTAATGAGCGAAAATACATGAGAGTTAATGTTGTGTTTTCCTATTGATTATTCTTTATTCTATGTATCATATACGCGTAAATGGAGCTGAGGATTTGAAAGAGGCGGAGGAAACTCGACAGCCCCTCGCCTTCGTTAATGCCTGAATTAGCGTTAAAAAGGCGTCGAAACCAAGCGTTGACTATCTTTAATAACCAAACTAAATTAGTCGTAAAATTAACTATTAAACTCAGAAGGCTCTCAACATCTAAATTGCACTTATTAAAATTCTTATATTCCAATTTTCTAAATAGCTCAAAATTTTCTGACAACTTACACTCACTCATCTGTCAGTAAGAGAAAATTACAATTTTTGTATTATTTATTTATGCATGTGTGAGTCTATTAGTATAAAGTTAAGTAGTCTTTTAAAAAAATCTTAAATGGTGTAATTAAGCTTAAAAGCTTCAATGACCTAATTACTAATTGAACTTGAACATCTTTTTGTTAAAAATTAAATTAAATTAATAAATTCCTTCTTATCATTATTATTCTACCCATAGAACTCTTATTAATTCATTATTCATGTTTTAGCAGATAAGTTTGCTTACAATATGTAATCACTTAATTCTTCCCCATCATTTTAATTTTTAATAATTGGCATTAGATGTATTACAGCGAGTTAAACAAAAGATGAGGAGGTGAAACTCGGGCTTTTAATTAAAGCTGACTAAGAGGTTTGTGTGAACAAATGTAATTAATTATTCCCATTACTTAGACATGGCGAGATTAGGTGTTTTTTCCTTCTAGAAATTGTGAAAAGGCTTGAAAAGTTGATGGCCTTCGCTGGACATAAGTTAACGAGAGGTCCATCTCTCCGTTTTAATTAATTCGACTCCTCCAATAATTTAGTATGTAAGGAGGATCGTAAAAGTTGTAGTGGAGCTGACTCAACGTTGAACGTCCCTCATTCTCATTCTCAACCATTGTTTCCTTTTATTGGTTTAATGTTGATTCTTTGTACCTTTTCTATTAATATGTCCCAAGACTGAATTTTAAAAGGATTTTATATTTTATCTCCCTGCATTTGCAGTTCAACTGGTCGAAGGAATGAATTTCAGGTTTCCTCACTCCCAACACTCTCCTTTTCCTTTATGTCTGGCTAATAGGAAATGATAATTTGAGATTTATTGGAGCTCCTGCAAATCATCCTTATTATTGTAAAAGCTGTCATAAAAGTGCGTGCCCATTAAAGAAATAGATTTTAAATGCTCGGAATCCCATATGGCTGAACCAAAATGCTTTTCTATATTCACATCATACATTTTTTATTAAAGGTCTCAAATTACGGTCTGACAGTTGTATAAAAGCAACTTGTAAGTCATATAAATATGCTTTACTAATGTATTTTAAATAATAGAAAGGAATATTAAGAGTTCTAAAACTATTAGGAAAATTAAGTTTGTTCATAAAGGCAGTTGTGGAAGGTGAGTGAAATGAGAATAGTTGTTGGAGCAGCGGGAGGGGGATTATCGCCTCGTAAAAATTAGATCAATGGGATCTCATTCTCATTTAATAATTGTGGGGGATCGTAAAACTGGGGGTTGGCTCCTCGAGTCATTAACATGCGAAAAGTCGAAGACCATAAACAAAAAAGTCGTAAAAGCAAGTAAAGGGAGAGAAATGTGTTGAGAGGCCCACCTTTCAATTTCTCCTTTTCTTATTATTAGAACGAGAGGCGGTTAATTAACTCACGTCAATTCCCACCTCTCAACCCCATCCCAAATAAATAATGGTCTTTAATGAATAAAACCATCCATTTGTCGTTAATTTTGAAAATATTGTGATTTTAAATATTAGAAAGCAAAGCTGCTTGGTTCAATAATAATGTAGTAAATACGTACATAAAAGATACGAATTGATCTAGAATAATAGTTCGAAATGTAAATAAAGAATAGAAAATGGTTCGAGTCTTTTGTAAATAAATATTTTTCATTTCATTAAAAGGTCGGTTGAAGGTTTTGGGAACTAAACAACTTGAGGGATTTAATGGGTGTTTTGGTCTCACAAAGAGCCATTAGTTCATTTTGGCATTTTTGGTGAAGAGTTTTTGGAAGAGACTCTAATTGGTAGTTAAATGCTGCTCAAATGATCTTTTATGGATCCACAGTTATCCATTACCATCGACAGAGAAATGAAACAAAGACGTGATTTGAGACCTTTTATGGCCTATTATTCCTCCTCCTCTTTCAACTGAGGGCGGCTGTAATTCTTTTATTGCCTCATCATTAGAAGATTACCATTCAGTCCCACACGTTTTCATTACCTATTGAGTCAGAGTCAACTTTGACCAAGTCGCGGATGGAAAAGAGAGTTTTAGCCGGCCGGATTCCATTTCCTCGCTTCTCCTCCTCACCGTTCTTCATTTCGAGCCCCTTCGAACAACTCAAATCCATTCTTCACTTTTCAACTTATGATCTCATTAAATTCTTAATATCCTTCAACTTTTTCACAATATATTAAAAACAAACACTGGAGTCATTTTATTGACTATTAAGTTTATTATTGAAATAAAAACCAAGAAATGTTAATTATTTGAAATAAAATCCAAGAAATGTTAATTATTAATGGTTTTTCTATAAACATACTATCTCGGAGTTGTATCTCGGAGTTGTGTTATTAGCAAATTCAGTATTTAGAATAAAACAACGAGTTTATGAGATTTAATTAACTTTTTGTTCGCGAAAATTGAAAACTGTTTATCTTATCGGTGGGATTGTGGAAGGGAAATTAATATTCGTGTAAATAATTTAAACTAATTAGCGGCCATAAAGTGTGGAAGTAATTAAAAATAGGAAGTTATATGATAGATTATATCAGAGGAGGGACGGAAGCCGACTGACTCGCAATTCTCCATTTCCCCAACAACGACACGAAGGTGAGAAAGGAGAGCAGACAGGTAAATGAGAGGGATGAACCAAAGGATCAAAACCACGCCTTCTCAAAACCCCTTAAGACCAATGGACTCACCGGAGCTTTGGAACGTGTTTCACTCCAAGAACACTGTGGTTCCCCCAATGCTTACCTGAGTTACCTGCTCCTTTATATACCAAAGGCCATATATCGAGGTAAAAGAGTTTTGAGATGGCCCCCGCTGGAACCGCTAATAATGTGATTAAACACTAGAGTCCCTCTACCTCAATTAATCCCAATTATCTCCAATTATCCTTGATTGCTCTCTATTACCACAAAGATAATTAGGCTTATTATGAGAAGAATTTTGAAGCAAAAAAGGGAATCCTAATGAGCCGCCTTTAATTCGGATTCTTTATTAGTCCTGGCGCCTCTCCTCATTAGCCTCCATTTATTTTATCCCTCATAATGATTTTATGGAAGCGGAGATGGGACTTTGCAAATATTTTCATCTAATTTCTTCATATCACCTTCTTTCATCGGCGAACCTTCGGACGTGAGTTGAATATGAACTGGATTCTAAATTCATCATGATTCATTACTCCACTTATAACATAAGTGTAGATTCGCTTTTTCAACTCTTCTATTAACTTTATTATGCCGCTCATATTAAACCAACAGCAAGCTTATAAATATCTTGACTTGCGATTAGAACAATTCTTCCGACAATTAACGAATGCTAGTTTATTAATATTCATTACAATAGGCTATATTTTCTTGATGGACTTATTTTTATTTATATTAATTATGAGCAGTTTGACAAATTGAATAATTTCTCAATCGTTTAATTACTAATATTTAATTAGTATGCCTACATACAAGAGAAGATGAAAAAGCCCACGTTTTTATTTTTAAATTCTAATGATGAGAAGGATATATTAAACGTAAAGACTAAAATCTACAATGGGATAGAGAGGATAGGAAAGGAAATAAAGGTAAAAAATAAACATCTAGAGAAAACTATTTTATTGTAAGTAATTTAAATTTTTATTTGGAAGTTAAACGACATACATTACATAATTAGTGCGTAATATTGTTTCATATATTTACTATTTAGTTATTATGTAATTTATAAACGTCTTTTAGTGGAAAAATATCACAATGAAGTTGAATTTTTGTAAACATTTTTTTCTCTTACATCTTTAAATTTCTACATATCTTTATTAGGTTTAATTTTTTCTATTTATAAGACAGTTAAAGTTTAAGACACTTGATGGTAAATCCCAAAAACCCCTATTAAAACCAAAGAAAACTCGACTGAAAGATATCTAGCAAGTAAAGGTAAAATCAACTTTGATATTTACAAATTCAATCTTAATAAAACTATTGATTAATATTATTTAAAGGTTATTACACTACTATCTATCATAATGTTCATTTGACTCAATAGAAAATAAACTCAATAGAACTTTATATACATAACAAAGTAGGTTCTCACACAATCACGCTAACATGTAGATGTGTAGTTTAATTAGAGTTTATTTCTTCTCTTTTACGCACATTATGGTTCAATGGTTATCATCATCAACAATATAAGTATCAGTAAAGGTATTTAAAATTGCCTAATTGTAAATGAACTATACAGACTATACTCAAATATCTACACATGAATGTCTATTTTGTGGCATAGAATGCAAAAAAATCTACAGAAAACAAAATGCCCTCGTGACACTCAAATTTGACAAAATTTCAAGTTAGCATCAATAGGATTTAACACGCTAAAACACATAAATATCATTCAATTCTCCATCATTTTCATTCAATTCCATGAATTAAAGAAAATTAAATCTAATAGAATCTAAAAGAATATATACAATTTTTATTTAGCTTAATAAAATGAAAGTGTACTTGAAGTTTGTAATTTTACTCATCATCTGCTCTATAAATATTTAAAAATGGCAATAATATATAACTATATAAATCTGTTTTAATTTTGTAAGATCTTTAGGAAATATTTTGAACAGAATGTTTGCCGGACATTTGGCTCAGAATACACTTTATGGAAGTTGAAAGGATGAATGTAATGTTGAGGTATCTCTGATTCGCCCGCGTCTAATGTTCTATTGAGACGGAGCCAGTCGGACTCGAGGGCGAGGCCTCTAAATAAAAGCGGAAGCGCCAACTCGTCCATCACACCATATTGGAGTAAAATATTTGCCACTGAATAAAATGGTTTCGTTGTCCAGGTTGGAAGATAATACACTGGGATTGTGTCGTGGAACAATCGAATGTCCCGACCAATGTTGATGTTCAAAAGTCCCACGTAGGATCTAAGCGTGGTGCAAAGATCGGATTGGTGACCGTCGTCGGTCATTGTACACCGAATGTGCCGAAATTCTCTTGGAGAGATTCGATGAGATTTTGCATCTTCCAGACTTCCTCCACCTGTAAGGGCAAACAAATATTGCCCAATTGACTACAAATTCAAAGTATCTACTAACCATAAAGGCAAAGCATTCATCTCATTTGATATAATAATTTATAAAGATGTCATTATAAGACAATTATAATTAAATAAACTTACCTTTAACATAATATTTTAATCTTACCGTAATGTTTTCAACAATTTTACTTTATTAGTATATTTGAATAATTTTACGTATAAAGTATTTTTGCAGCCATTTAAGTTATAAGTTATGTTATAATTATTTAGTTATAATATAAATAATGTAATTTTTTATTTAATATATTAAAATATATGTTTAGATTAGATGATAAATTAATAAAAATGATCATTATCAAACCTTCATAATTAAAATGCGTCGTTTTATCAACGTTGCTAGCTCGATAGTCGGCAACGAGCGCAGTGAGATTTCCATAACTATCATGAAGAATCTCTAGAGCGGATTCCATGAAATGTTTCAATTCGGCATCAGCATGGTCGATTGCAGGTACGTAATATTGACTCGCCGCTGCATTGCCATCTGTAGCACCTGGCTGAGGAGATTGAGTGGAGGGAGATTCTCCCAATGGATCCCTCTCAGTTGTAACAGGTGGACTCGTCGGTCTGCTCCCACCTTTCCAACTTCCTTCAACGGCCAGAGCAGGGATTTCAGAAGTGATCGCAGATTCCCCTTCGCTCCCCACCGCTCCTTCTGTCGCTCCTTTTGTTCCGTCTTTGTCCATCCCTGGAGCTGAAGTTGTACTTGAAATGTCTTCTGGCTTATGCCACGTGGGGGAGGTCGGAGGTTCAACGTGTTCAACATGGTAAAGCGGAACACCGACTGAACTTTCGGATCCGATGGTTGTTGTTGACGATTGCGAATCCCCGTCATCGTTCATTTTCCAAAGGGTTGAATTCTCTGGGACTGCGAGGGAATCCTCAGTTGGAGTAGCCAAAATCAAAGCCTCGTCGTCTTCATCCGTTGTTTCTTTCATGTTGGTGGAGGGAGGTGATGAGAAAATGGAAGTTCCTTCGCTACTCGTCTCCTCTGTCTCAATTTCCTCTTCATTTTCTTCCCCTACTAAAACATCCTCTTCGGTCGTTTCGTCCGTTCCTGAAGAGCTAGTTTCGTTTGTTTCTGATTTTGAAGAAATTTTAACAACATCGGGTTTTGCATTTTTCAAATAATCCCAATCAGAAAGCAGAAGATCGCCACCGCTTTTGTTTTCATCTCTTGCTGGAGCTGGGGATTGTATTTGTAGAGAAACCTCCTCGGCGTTTTGATCATGTTCCTGGGTTCCATTTTCAGCATTTGCATTTCCATTGAGGGACCATCGATAATTGGGAAGATGAATGTACGCAGTTTCATCAGTGTCCAAACTCTCATTGGAATCTTTTTTCTCGGGCTCTGGCTGATTTTCCGCTTCAATGCTCCGTTTTTTAATTCCTCCACTTGAAGTGGCGGCTGTGTTTCTCGTTTCTAGAAATTGGTAAGAGTCTGAACCAAGAAGAATTGAGGAGAGCAGTTTCCACGTGGAGATGATTCCATCAAGGAGTTTTGGAAGTTTTTGACCACCAGGATCAAGTCGTGGCCAAGAGGACCTTGTCACTTTGGCATATCCCGACGTGCTCAACCAAAGCTTTGTTTTGTCAATATTTTTCATATTCCAAGTTTGAAGCAAAGTCTCGTCAGTGACGACCATGTACCCTTTGACCTCATAATTCATTTCCATTGCTCCAAGTACACATTCGTAAGTTGCTCTGGTGTAAGTTGGAAGAAAGGAAAACGATCGATGTTCAACAGACTGATATTTCCTCAAAAATATTTCAACTGATTCGTGGGGATGCCCGCAGTAAAGGATGTTTGAAAAAGTGGATCTGTAGAGAACTTCCAGCGTTGGGATGAGATCGTAATGTTGGTTCGTGAAGACGACAATGAGAAGAACGTCACTCTGTCGATTTGCTGGTTCATAGGGGAGCAACGGAGCAAAGCCAGGACACATGTTGTCGGCAATTGCTTTCAAAATAGGAAACTCTGAAGAGTCGGGATGGTTCTTGTGAGGTTCAGAATAAGGAAATCCTTTGAACTGCTTTCCATTCCTCGACTCCCCGTTATTATGAAATGGCTTCGACTCGTCCCCAAGAAGAGGAAGAACTCTTCGGCTCAAAGCGGGCCTCGCCGACTCCGCGAGTATTTCCACGTGATAAGGAATTGAGGCGTCTCTTCTGTAACTTCCTTGGTCCGTGGCTTCTTCCTCGTTCTCGCCCTTCTTTAGTAAGGGAATGTAGTATGAGTCGTTGGCAACTTCCGCAGGGTTCGGTGGGATGTTGTGATACGAAGCAGCTTCCTCTTCCTGCTCCACCTGCCCTTTCTCAATCTCCGCCGCGTAAGCTTCCCAATCTATTGGAGCATAAGTGGAGTTCTCGTCCGGAGGAATCAGATCGGTCGCGAGCATTATCGGAGACGACTGTGTGGTTGAAGTGAGGTCGACTGATTTAATTTCCGGTCGCTCGGTTTGGCGTTTGTCTCTTTGCCCAATCCGAGAGCCCTCGGATTGTTCGATGACCCTGACGAGGTCTCTGAGTGTTTGGTTTCGCTGGGCCATGTAGTCTTCAGATGTGTGGGAAACGTCAGGTTCGAGAGCTGGGAAAAAAGAAACTCCATGGAGGCCGTCGGCTCCTAAGCATGGGTTTGTGTGGGAGCGACGTTTGGGAAGGATCGGCGGCTCTGTATAGTGGATGCTCCGTAGGTCGGCAATCCAGGCGTCAATAAGGGAAGTGTCATTTTTATTCATATACACAGATTTGGCGAGTTCCTTGGTCATGCTGTGGAGGCAGCGGTAGGTAGAACGGTTACGGCAATGCCAACGCTTGAGGAGCTTTGATGAACCAGTCCGGTTATTCCCGTTCGTGTGTCCACCGCCTAAAGGATTCTGTGTCGGCTCGTAGTCACCCCCAACAAAGAAATCTTGATTCCTGTATCACAACACACATTTTTAATTATCACTCTTCCTGTCTTCCTCCTACGTTCAACAATCCCCAACATGCATGGAACAATACATAACTACATTTATGTAGACAATCGTAGACAATTATTGTAATAATATAATAACTACATCTGACTCACTGACGACTGCCTCTTATAAGGGAAATCTTCTCTTTTTTTCATGGGAAATAAAGTTTAAAATCATCACTAGCGTGTGGCATTTAAACGTATTTATTAAAAAAAATTTGGATACTCTATCAATTTGTGTGTACGAAAATCACGCAAGGATAGAATTAATTTCTCAGGAGCTCAACTACAGGTATTATCAAATCCCAGCCATGTCATGTCATTGATGTCATTAAAGATTAGAACTTTGTATATTATCTTAAAGATTAACTTTGTATTCAATTGCTAATGAAGGAACTACACATGTATGGAATAATACTTGTATTAATTAATTACATGTACTATCCTACATTATCCACATACCTACATACGAGTATTATGTAGAGTAGTTATATTTAAATGTGAAAAATCTACTTTTTTAATCCAACCCCATCTTTAATTTTTCCTTTGAATGAGAATTATGTATTTATATGGTGTTATATAATATATTTGCTACTCGTATAAAATAATTAATCTTTCAACTAATGGTTAATATGTATATGTATCCTCTTCCTACATATTGCCTATTACAATAATATCCTCCAAGTTAAACTTTAAAGTTAAACCAATAATTGTCTTCTTATAGTCATAAGCAAATTCTTACAATTGGAGCGTAGGAACTCTTGACAGCGTAAGTCGAATACTTCCACCCAAATCTCCAAGGAGTGATTGACTCCAAAGACCTCGAATGTACCAAGGTGGAATTCGAGAAGCATTTTGTGGCACGTCAGATAACTCTAAACTATCCCCTGTGTAAAAAAGATTAAAAAGATTAATTGTGAACTTATGATAAAAATGTCACCAAATCACCTGAAGAATAATCAGGCAAAAGCGGGAGAGCCCAGAATACTTCAGGTGAAAATAATGTATTTCTTGTACAAAGTGGCGGCATTGTGTCCCCTGGAAGAACCAAGGCGGGGGCTCGAAGATCCCACCAACCTTCGTCAATCTCCAAAAACTAAAATCAAATATTAATTAATTTTTTATCATCCATCATACACTTCACTTGTAGAGCTCACAACTTCCTTATACGTGATTAATAATATAAAATCAAGTATCAATAATTGTACCAGGTCAGTAATGTACTCCGTTCAAATAAACATAAAGAAAAGTGAAATGAGTTCAAGGAGAAGCGAAGGTGAAATGCGAAAATAAGGGAGCAATAATATCACAATATGGTTTTTACTAATATTTACAGTATACCCATTTTCATTACGGGCTTCCCATATTTTTAGTTTTAATTCTAATACTCGACCTTGGGAATTTTTTTGAAAATATTTGTCATCTTTTTTGTTTACATCCCAGTCAGAGGATCATAAAATTAGAAATTTCAAAGAGTACCATAACTAATCGCTAATTTGAGGTTAGTCATGTGTTAATATTTTTGCTCAATTCAACAATTACAACAAGTACATAGGATTTAAAAAAATTGCAAGAACTGAGAGGAGTAATTTAAGCTTTTAATGTTAACTTGTTCTCATTTATATTAGAAAAAGGATTAAAATTATTAAGACAACGAAGGTTAAATGAAAAAAATTAAAAAGCTTATAACTTATTTAAGTATACTATGTAGTATGTACCATATAATGCACTGCTGAATTTGATAAATTGATGATAAATGACGTCCATAAAAAGAAATTAAACCTTGGAATTTTTATTTATCACTTTCAAAAATGCGATTTTCTCTCATTAATCGATTTAATTGAAGCATCTGTGTTGTTTTATGAAGTAAAAGTTTTTGGTTTGGAGGAATATTAAAATGCCAAATGTTAAATGAAGCTGAATGAAAGGAAAAGTAGAAGGCGAGTGGCGCTTTGTTATCGACTATTGTAGAATCATTCTATCGAACAAAGAGTGTCAGCTTTAGGAAACTGATATGAATGAACTATAAAGCAAAGTAAGAACAATGAACGAGTTTCTTTCTTCCTCGATATTGCCCTATAGGAAGAAGCGCCATATATCTAACATTATACTCTAGTACTATTCAAATGAGATAAACGGTTTGAGTTTCAACTAATAAATCACAAATAATAACATTCATCCAATTACGCTTTTGAAGTAGGAGATGAAAGACGCTCTTGGTAATGAATTAAGAGAATTGAAAGTCACCGGTCACAAAGGTTGAATTGGCAATGATTCACTTTGATCTTATTTCATATTAAGGATAAAGCAAAGTTAAAATAAACAACCGTAAGAATTTAATGACATTATAACCCACTGTATCTAAAAACGGTAAGAGGGGAAGTAAAAAGAGATGCGACGAATTGAAAAAGGAAAGTGAAGGAGAACCGTGACCCAGGCCTTCTTTTTTTAAATTCTTCAATATATCTTTTGTAGTGTTTAAAAGGAAAAGGAAATCTCGTCAATTTATCATTAACTGCACAACACTCACGTATTCGTGCAAGATATATTTTATATAGAGCAACATTCATCAATCTATCAAATAATTATAGAAATTAATAAGTATTAGGTATGTAGTAGTATGGAATTAAGTATTATTAGATATTTATGATATGCAGAAATACATACCTAGTAATTTATTATACATTTTATATGTTGTATTTGCATCCATATTAAATATTAATATATGCATTCATATTGGACGTACATACATATAATGGGTATGTATGATATCTATTAGCCTTAAAAGAATTATCACAAATTACAATCATTTAATCAATGATTGACTGTTAATTGATGAAAGTGAAAGAAAATGGAACAGGATGTATTATTTAAACTTTTCTCTAGATGAGAATTAGGAAGTAGGAAGTGACTTCTTTCTATGATCATCATTTAATTGAGAGGAGTTCATTTGAATAATGAAAAAAATCTGTAAGTATTTAAAGCTAACAATATAATAAGGGTCTAGTTAATGTGTTGTGCACATCTCATGGATTGCGCATAATAAGAAGCTCAACGGAATCTCCTTGAGTTCATTGTTGTAAAGTTCAGAGATAGCATAAGTCTAATTACTTTATCTTTAGTTCCTTTTTCCTTTGTTGCTTCACTCTGTAATTGAAACTGAATATCTTCGTTTATTATGCACTTTCATTCATGGTCTTTACAAGATTTGCTTGAGAAGATTTGGAACAGGAAGAACTTTTCTACTAAAGCCTCATATTGTCAATTTAAAAGTCACTAACAATTAGTCACAGTCACAATACATGCACTCAGAATGTTATTTTTATAATGTATTGTATTAATAATGTATTTCTGTTTAGTAAATATTAAATGTGCACTTAGGTAAGTATACTATTCATACATTAATATTACTGTAATATACATACATGATTAACTATAATTTATATTAGCGTCATGTCTGAGTTCCTAATTTGGAGTATAAATTAAATCAATAATTATGAGTACCCAAAGAACTTGAGTATATTAAATAAATTATCTGTAAAGCGCCAGGTAGTACATAATATGCATGTACAATACATTATTTTTACATGTATGATTTATCAGAAATTATGTAAATATAATTTGTTTCTGAAAGTGTATTGTATGATTGTATGAAAAGTTTAAATAATGTTTAGGTATGAATAATATAAATGAAAAGGAAAGTATGTCAATGTAAATTACCTTTTCAATCGACGGAGGCCTCACTTCGCAAATTCTGAATGTTGGAAATTCTTGGATTCTCGGGTGATTGGCCAAGTGGCTCGAGTGGCCATGTCCGTGACCATGCCCAAGTCCTAATGTCGAATATGCATGATGGGCCATTTGTCCCGTCCCTGACCCGCTTGGTAGGAGCCGGACGTCCGGACGTCCAAAATGACTGTAGGGATTCCTGAACCAATTGGTTCTACTCCGACTACGTTCTTCAACGAGGGCGAGTGACTCATCAAGGGCGAGAGTGTGAAGTTGACGGTGTAATTCTTCTTCGAATTTTGAAAGGGATACTCTGGCAAATTTTATCGATTAATAAGAGTAATAAGTAATTTAAATAATTTTACAAACAGTAATAATTTTTTAATTATATATAATCGACTAAATTGCCAATTCCTACATAAATAAAAAGTAATGTATTCAATATACAGGGTGGGCCATAAGTATCTTTCTTTTTTATACGATTGTCTATTTTTAAAAAGAAAGATTCTTATGGCCCACCCTGTATATTGAATACATTACTTTTTATTTATTTATAATAATTTTAAATAAAAAGGAAATACCCGGCAGCAAGATATTCTTCAACATAGGCATCAAAGATATAGCGTGCTCCACGGTGCATGGCCCATATATAAGCGAGATTTCTGAACGATTCTCTGTATGCTTGAGGATGAGAAGATGAATCTATCAAGTTCTTCATCACAGTTGAAGTCCGATATGTCATCTTAAGGAACTGATTCTTGTGAATAGGATAGCAGTCTGGCGTCCTTTATCAAAAACTTTAAATTAACCAAATAATAAAGAATAAACTATTGGTACATTATACTTATATGTTCCAATGTTCATTACAAACACAAACTACATATTATAATATTAAATTTGAATAACATTTTGGTAATTCAATCTTTTCGGATGATTGGCAGGAACATTGAAAATTAAATTAATTTCGCCCTCATTTTCATAATGCACAATTGAACGCTAATTTGTTGCATTGTAAGGTTCATGCCCTTGCGAATAAAAGAGCAGGATGAAATTAAATTCGTGAACATGGTTTTAATAAAAGGTCTTGACAGTCTTGACTTGTCAACTTTTACTTTCAATGAGATTGACCTTTGTATACTCAATCATCATATCATTGATTTCCCCCAAATTACACACTTTTGTTCAAATTGAAAACGCTTGTTCATCCATACCATGATCCTTTCATTCTATTAATATTAGTATATTGTTAGTTTCATTCATAGTTTCATAGATTAATAAAAATAATAAAAGATTGTTGGTTTCAGTAGTTATAATTCATATACTTAGCTCAAGAACCTGACAGGATGACTGAAGTTTATAATATTTTCCAGACTGACTTTAATTTAAGTCCTCACGCATTCATAATTTTTCACAAATGTAACATATTTTTTGTTATCAAGGCCTATGTTATGAAGAGAATCACAATTTCACAACGGAAAAAGTTTTTACAGTCACTGTCAGTGTCAGTTCACTATGGAGGAAAACTCTAGGAGGGTATGCTACAACGAAATATTTTTATTTTTACCTTATTTTACCTTCAATAAAATTTATTAACTAAATGAAGTACGTATTTATTTATTTAACTCATTTAAAGTTAACTATTATACAATAAACAGCGGCCTGAAATACGTACCTAATTGTAATTGGTAATTAAAATTAGGTACTTATACTTTCCTTATACTACTTTCCTATGTATGTAGGTAATGTCTAAATTTTTGCTTCCTTTCACTCTTTCTATTCAATCCTTCACTAACATTACTAACATATTAATTAATTCCTCCTATAAAAATATAATATTTATAATACTCTGTCGTGCGTATAAAGTATCCTGTATTTAAGTATCTTTAATAGCTTTGAATTTCTGGAAATCGCATTTTTACGATGCTTGAATTATATTAAGATTTACATATTGTGTAGTACATATTACGTATATATACTACCAACTTACTAATAATTTAATATATACATATGTAAATACTATACATGCATATACTGAATGTGAATAAGTTAAATACTTACTGAATACTGATTCAGCCATACATACTGATTGTATATTGGTAATGCATTAGGTATGTATATTTATAAAGTGTAATGTTACTTAAAATTAAGCTTAAAATGACATTTTCAAGAAAAAGTTGGTAGCAATTTAACAAGGATCTCATCTTTTAACCGGCCAATTTTTCAACGTTAAAAAAGAATACATTGGATAGAATCTAGATAATATCATGTATTGTACATGTACATTATCATATACTGATATTTAAGTTGCTTAAAAGTTTCTTTCATGACTTACTTTAGAGTACATTTATTATATAAGTATAAGACCTGTTGAAGTAATGAAAAAAATTGGGAAAGACTTTTATAGTCATCGTTTTATTTTTTTTTAAAATAAATTGATGTAAGGTAGGAGTGTTAAGGTGAGCAGTGAGCATAATGGCGATGATTATGTAGAATTATTTTTGGAAGATTTTTATATCTAACTATTATAAACATCTGTACTTTGGAGTTCATTTAAGGCTCTGGACATAAAATCGCAACGTATTTAATTCAACGTAAAGTTACTTACCGCTTGCATGCGATAACATTCATGTTTAATCTATTCTAAAGTACTCTACTCACAATGAAAATAAAATCCATTTGGTGTGCAATATAATTATGGATTTTCTCGATTTTTTATATATACATACTACTTAAAGGTTAATCATTATATTAGAGTATGTACCTGGATAGTTGAGTAGTTATGTACGTACTATATACTAGTACTATACACATGTATTTAATATTTAGTACTAAATAGTATATAATATTGTAACTACTCTATATACTTTTGGTCATGTAATGGAAGAAAATGGCGAGCACATATGTAAATAAATTAATTTATTTTTGTTCATGTGCAAAAATAAACAGATGGGTATGTATTATGTTAGGATGATAAAATTTATGTTTATGATAAAATATTATTATATTCGATAATTGAATTATTACAACAAATGCATACTGTTTGCACGATGCAGAATACCAAATTGTTCATATAAGTATGTATGAACCTAGTAGTGCTAATTTAATGTTATAATCATAAGTCATAAATCTGTGCTTCCTATATGAAGGCATCATTTTTACCCTAAAAAATGAGAAAGTAAAATATATTGCAATACTATTTGTATTTAACATAGAGTATGTCATATGTATTTTATGTTTTTTCTGCTTGTCTATATTAACATTTTATTAGCACTTACCAATAAAATGGATAATGTTAGCAATATTAGCATAATCTTTTCTGAAAAATTATGCCGGAATTAAAATTAATCATATTTTATTCTACCGTCATTAGCACATGGCTAAAAGTTATTATTTACGTAATAAGTACTTATGTACATATACATATTTATGAATGTGTAATGTGTGAATCTACCTATCTTATAAAGTTACCTCTTAAAGTTAGTAATATGGTAAATCTCTAACTCTGCAAATATATGCAGATAATTATTGATGTTTGCAGGTGGTTTTTCTGGTTTTATACATATTATATTATACATATGTATGTTAATATATTTTGTAAAAAATGAGAATATTTTGATAAAAAGAAAAATCATACTTGCAACAATTGAGCTTGTGACCAATGATGATGGTTTTCCATCCGGCTTCTCGGGAGACGTGAGCCAATGAGCATACATAATTTCTCCCAATGCCAAAATCATTTTCTTCTTCCAAGTCGGGATTTCCAACAATCACCCATTTGGCTGTCGAGGCTGCAGGAAGCGTATGCCCGGACGCACTAAAATTCCCGAAAGAAAAATGTTGTCAATTGCTAATTTTATACACGCGTTACATAATAAATTATATACCTAATATTATGATTTACAAAATTATGAAGGCATTTTGTGGATTTTTGTGGTTATTCAACTAGATTATTGTTTGGCTTATTTTATTGTAAATAAAATTAATCTAGAAAAACTCGCTTTTAACTTTAATAAATACCTATTTATGTATATTATGTACCTAGTATGCACCCTTTACACATTATTTGTAATTTGAAAAAAATATTACTTTATAAATGATATCTTATAAATTCAATGTAGCATCACGGAAATGGCAAGCAAAATTTTGTCAATGTATCAAGGCACAAAAATGAAGCGCATTAATAACAATTAAGTTTTTTCCCTTTTTTATGCACTATTATGACAAGAGTGAGAGTTAACTTTTTAAATTTCATTGTTCTTCTTCACTGTCACGCTCCTCGAGTTGCTCACTACCCCCAACTACTTTATATAAATATATTAAGCTTTTCTATATGCAAATCTCATCATAATTGCACTTCCATACATTGTTCATCAAATTCGTTTAAAAAATATTTTATGCTATTTGAATTAAATATTGTGAGAGATTCATTCAAGAGCAATGTGAGGAATGATTATATCAACTTCAAAACACTCGTCATCTACTATTACTGCGTATGTACAAGTAACTATCTGTAAATTAGCTTGTGAAATGAGATCGCCATTTGAACATTGACTTTGAGTAAAATTCATTTGTCATTCTGAATTGTTTTCACTTCCGAGAAAATTGTACTCTGTTCTGCAAATAAATCACATCCTGGAGAATTGCACAAAAATAAAAAATCTCAAATTATTTGTACATTCATTATTACAGGCGGAAATGGAAACGACAACGACAAAGATGATTAATCCCTTTCCTTTCCATATTAATATTACATACCTTTGTACAGAGTAGGTCTAAAGTCGCCTCAGATTTTTTAATCCTTGGTTTCTGAATGTCTGAAGCGACTTTAGACCCACCCTGTACAATACGTATAGTATCTATATAAATATTATGTTCGTGTACTTATAGGATAATTACTAATCTAACTGCTAACTTTATTAGATTAAAAGTAAGTACCTATATAATATATGATTTGATTATGAAGTTTTATTACTTTATTAGTAATATTGGCGGGATTAAATAAAATGATTCTTTAAAAAAAATTCCATTAATAATAAAAATTCTCGGGGTACTTAACTTGAATTCCCCAGTGACTCAGCGCCAGATTACTGCGTGTTCAATATTTTTTTCCTTCATGAGTGTGACATTCAAATATTTTGACAACGTTTAAAATATTTAGGAACGTCAATCACAAATACATAACATGAAATGGTGTAATATCCAAAGAATTAACTTTTAATTTATTGCCTGATTCACTTTATTAGTATTTATCCTAACTTAAAGTCACTTTTAAAAAACTCAATGCCATTATATTATGTTCTATTTATGATGATTGTATAAGTCAAATATGGAAATATGAAAATTATGTCATTTATAAAACATGCATTAAAAATGAAACATGCTTTGCCTTTTTTATTACTATAAACTTCATGCTATTATAAACACTGTTATCGAATTCTGTTAATACAATCATTTAATAGTCTTTTCGATACATGACCTCATGATATATAATCTTTCAGCATAACTGCACATTTAACTGGCGTTGAGGTCTTACAATAAACGCGTAAAAACTTCTAAGATGATTTCCCATATTTAAAATTTCTCGAACATAAAAGTCTCAATAATCTAATGCTATTTACATACTAATGCTACTAATGCTAGTACTTATTAATATGCCGGCAATATACAACATTACATATTGTAATTGTAAAATCACCAAGTTCAAAAAAATACTTTTTGACATTAAGAATTCGCGACAAGTACTTTTGAAGTAGGTAAATGTCCACACGTGCTAACGGTACTAGGAATTCATTGCCAAACTGATAAAAAACTGGACGAGTGTTCAGATATTTAATTTAACATAATGTTAAGGCCATGGCTCCCCGCATGAACTGTTCATGCGAAAATAATGTGAGTAGAGGCTATCCGGAAACGATCTCTTTATTAACACATACACAAATTATGAGACATTTAGTATTTCTTCTTCTGGAGTTTCAAATGGCAATGAGAATTTAATCCTATCATTAGACAATTAGGTACGAGGAAGTTTAAAGTGATAATTTCACTTTGAAGTTTGTAAAAACTCAACTCAAACATGTATCTTGAGTCATTTAAGAAGTCTTGTAAAAGCAATATATAAATGAATTGTTTGGAAAACAAATCGTTTAAAACACCTTCAAATAATTAACTTGTTCGTGTTCATATCTGCATTCTGCAAACCTCAAAAATTGAGAGGTGTTATTAATTTCAACATGTTAATTTCCGTATTGTACTTGTAGTTGAATATACATAATTATGACAAGATTTGTTACAATCATTGTTTCAACAAAGAATTGGTCAATGTCGTGTTTGAGTGCAAGTGCAAACTCAAATAATTAAGAAGGAATAATAGTTGAATGTTTTGAGATGTGTAAAAAATGTAATTCGGGAAACAATTAAACTTCATTCATATCGTCATCGCTTATTGTTAATTCAAGAGAGCAACTTCCATCTTGGAATAAATAGTGTAAAACAAGTGTAAAACAACTTAATTATTTTGAAAACAATCCTGTGACATTGTAAGTAATTATCTATAATGAAATAAAATTTAAAAAAACGCCATGAATCGAGTTTTAAATAATGGCAAATTTAATGTAAACTTTTTTGTATTAGTAACGCACATTTGGTTTGATGACTAAACTCTTGTTTTCCTCTCGGTGAATTAACTGCTTGTGCTAATTTGCAACTTCATTCTTATACTTGGAACCTCCACGCAAGAACATTTAACAAGGGTTTGTTTATTGATGCAATTGCGGAAGTTAGGAAAAAGTACAGAATAAAGGTACTTTACTCTGACGACTTTGCACTCAACAGATTGCATTACATCTAATTTAAATTGCAAACCTTTGAAGATTAAAGGCCTTCATTTTCCCCTCATTTCAATATAAGCAAGGAACATTTATCATTTGTAATTTAAGCAGAATTTCAATAAACTGGTGCAATAAATGGCATACATAAATATTTTCTCATATTTAAGATATACTTACATATTATGTATTATTTATAAAGTTTAAAGTGAAAACGAATAAAAATGAATCTATAGGTAAAGAAAAACAATTGTGATTTTATGAAATACTATGCATATATTCCAATAAATTAAATTCCTGTGATTCTTTCTTGAATTCAATGTTTTCCCTTGAATGTCATTTCAAAACATGTAAATCGTCAATTATTTAAATTTCAATGTATTTTATTGGAGTAAACATCATCAAATACATCATCAAGATCCTGATATAACATTGGGACGTAATAATCATGTAATAATAACGGATTTCTCTTCTAGACAGATCAAACCCCCGTTCGTCCAATTTCATGTCTAGGAGCCTCCTATTAACTTTTAATGACTTGAATGCCCTTTAATTCATTTGTTGTGGATTCCGAACCTATTAAATTTTAATAGTTGCATAGTTGGAAAAATCTAATAAAAAATCCAAAGCTCAACCTTCGATCGATTGGAAATGAGTGTGAACAATGAGCCTGTGTGAATTGGACAGTAAAATTTTATTCGACAATAGAAAAGGAGTTAAAAGTTAATATACTCTTCGTACAACAACAACATTCAGTGTTCTTGAGATAATTTCATCTCTAAGGACCTGCTAAACTTATTTTTATTACTTCAGAGTGGAATTGGATGATGGCATTGTCCTTACTATCAACATTTGTACTCAAACTCCATATCACACCGACATAAAAGAAAAATTTCAACCATGCGAAATAAAAATCAAACTTACATTTCTGTAAAGGATCACTAATACAGATGTTTAAACTATTTTAACATGGGTCAAATCTATTTACTATGTAATGTAATAACAAAAAGTACCTAAAACGAATGTAAATTTTTTTATGACCCTCTAACAATAATCCTTAATTGTATATTGGAACTTTTATTATAATTTTAATAAGAAAATTAGTTTCAAGATATTTTTTGCAATTCATGGCTAAACTAAACATGTTGATTGAAGTATAAAGTTAACATGAAAGGGCACATTGTCATTCTTACATACTAGGGCATATTTCTGAAGTGAATGAAGATATGGGCTAGGGTGGACGACGAAGGAGGAATTGAAGGATGTATGCAAATATAGTTCATTGTCTGTTCATCTGCTTCAATGTTAAGCACCCTGGGAGAGTGCGAGAGAAGGTGGGGTCAACTAAGGTTAAATTTTACTCTCACTTAAATCTAAGTACATATAAAGTTAATAATAATTAATGACTTTCACGATCATCAGCAAAGGTGAAGGTGAATGAAAATGTTGATGGCATTTGACCATTACATCTCATGTCTCTCTCACACTTAACAATCAACTGTTTTTAATCAAACATTAACAGTCCTTAACCACTAATGTTAGATTCGACTCTTCAACATAAAAAATTAATAAACTAATCATATGAATCGTGATGATAACCAATATTGTATACTCTACCTGTAGACTCTATGTAGATATTATTATATATAACTTACCTAATTACCTACGATATACTCGTATTATTTATACATACTAATAAGTACATTCTACATATTAGTATGTACTGTGTAAGCGCTATTTATTAATAAAATTGAGACACTCAATGTTTTTTGTGAGTTTTTCTTCCCCCATTTATCTTTATTATTTTCTCTTTAATGTGTAACGTATTACTTCACTTTTGCTCATTAAGACCCACTAATTTATATCGAAAATTAATATTGAGTCAATTTTCAATTAACTTGTTAGATTTTCACAGAATAAAGAATGTAGAACAATCATTAGCTGCGTCGAAACTTGATTCTATCTGTATTGTGCATACCTAGAGTACATGCATGTATTGCTACTAGGTATGTGTTTAGTATAATTGAATTTCCTTGTTCTTCACCTGCTCTTCACCTGACGTCTGGTTTGACCAACGTCAGTAGCTAAAGAGTATTACTGGGAAATTAATATTCATTGTGAATCATACAATGAAATTACGAGTTATCCCGACGATGACTTTATGACTTGCTCTGCAGTGGGAGCTGAGAGTCAATGACTTTTGTGTTTGGTGAAGGAAGAGAGGGCGGATTTTGAGACTCCACGGAGTGGAGTGACAGTGACCCAAAAAAGCGTGGTTCAATATTCAAAAGGTAGCTCTCGAGAAAAGATTCTTGACACAGTAAAGGGGAACTTGAAGTTTGCAGGTTTGGCTAATTGTGCCTTTGCACATAACATTGAGGAGGAACTTTGCGAATGGCATTCGGCAATTTTTAATCCATGAGAAGCATAGGCGTTCTTCTGCTCGGTAGTTGTTATGATTAAGGATGATTTTTATATAATGAGCCAACGACCACAGCAGTGGTGGAAGGGAGAGTGAATGGAGGCGAAAGAAAAGGGGTCTAGGTCTGTCACATTTAAACATTCCCTATCTCAATGATCCTCCTCACAATTACGAGTCTCTTTTCCTCGTCTGGCTCATTAGCCAACTGTGACGACGACGCCGCCGATCCATACACGTAACTTATTTTTCATCTCCCTTTACTTTAAGTCGACGGCAAATTCACTCCAATTAATTTCAAACTCAAAATGGATATTATGCTTTTAAGGTATTAGGCTTTTTTATTCTAATAATAAGGACAAGGGCGGCAATACGAGCCAATTAAACAATCCCATTTATACACGCGAAGTTAATTAATTCTAGCATTCTCCATATGTTTTTTACATTTAAATGAATTCATCACAATTAATATTGAAATTACTGTGGGTTCAAACAATAATTTTTCATTGGTTAATTGCTGATATTGAAAATCTGCAGGTGAACTTGCATAATTTGTGAAAACGACGAAGATTGGAAAATAAAGGTGTGGAGTGAAGCATTTAATTATTCAACCTTTTACATGTCATCTCAATGGTTATGTGCGAAAGCGAAAGTTTGCAATTTCTTACTTTCCACGAAACAATGCGACGGATAGTTCATTTGGTTGCTCATATATCGAACTATTTGATTCTCAATGAAAGGAAGAAATGAACCTTGATGGAATTCGAAACTCTTACGGATTGTAGAAGAAGACCAATTTCCACCTTTGCTAATTTGCTTCCACTATGAACTTTAACCCTGAAAAGCTGCTTCACTTTAAACTTAATTTCCCACCAGTGTCAACTTTAAATTTATTCGACCTTCATCCAAGGAAAGAGAGAACCGCTATATACTCTACTTAAATATTTGTTATACTTCATAATTGCCCAAGTGTCACATTTTACACGTAAATTTTCTATGATTTACTATTAGTTGCTACTTACTATAAGAATAAAATGATATCACCCACTTTTAACTATAAAGGTCTACAGGTTTAAGTCAATAATCTTAATAGAAACAGTTTACATAGAACACTTAATAAATTATGTTTATAATAATTTTCCTATATCATTGTAATTCATTATTTTCCTTCAATTCTTGGACACATTCTGAGATCCAATGTAAGGTATAATCCTTACCTTGACCTGAAAATATTTGAAAAATCTCTTAAATGCCGGCTAAATATTACAATTTATAATGTCATTCACTTTAAAAGATTTGTCATGTTAAAGCTAATGCATTTTCTCTACTTCACTTTCAAGATTGTTATAATATTTAATTTTGTATACTCTATTTGTATATAAGTATAACTTTGCTGTTTTGGTTAACTTTAAGAAATTATTGCAGAGTAAAATAATAAGTTATTGAACGAGCGGCTGAGATTTAAGCTTAAGAAATATTTATTATGGATAAAAAACTTGAGTTCAATTAACCAGGAGGGCATTAATACATGTAAATATGTATGAACATTACATGAATGAAACTTATATCTTATTTAAGTACTACATAGATATTTTCCAAGAATCTTAATTCTTTCACTTTTATGTTTCTTTGTTATTTCCTAAGCTGTAATTTTAAAGCTGGTATTTGAAATAAGTTGGAAATGAACCAAGTTTCTGTAAATCTTTTCAGTTTCAAATTTTTATAATGATGGATCAGTTTTTATTTAAATTATACAGTGCATGATGCATCGCACATTTATCAAGTTCTGAGGATAATAATTATTTGACATGTTTAAAAAACAAATCTTAACGAGAAATCAAGCACATGAATATAATTACTCGTGTAAAAAGCCAACCAGTACAGGGCTACGTGGTAGTTAATGGACAAGTTTATAATATGTATGACTGACTGAGATAAAGAGTAATGAACAAATGAATAAATGCGATGAATGATGGAGCTTTCATTGGAGATTGAAACGAGGTTTGAGTGCATCAATTAATTTGAGGAAAATGTGTGTTGAAATTAAAAGAGAATGCCTCAACCGGCCGTAGGAGTTTGCAAAGCGGTTCAATTGAGGTCTTAAACGAAGAGGACAGGTGTGTGGATTGAGGAGGAATTAAAAAGAGAAGCAACCTGAATTTCCTCTTTGCCCATGCATTCACGATGACTCCCTTTCTAGTTCAATGTTAACACTATTGACAAGTCCTCGCTTGCTTATCTTATTAACTCAATAGGAGGATGGGAGGAATACATGGAGATGAACAGGTATGAGCAATAAAGTTTGAGATGCCCTCGATCAGAGACTCATCTTGAGATGAATTCAAATACGAGAGTGACTCTTACCCTCTATCTGCATTATTTCTCATTATAATTATTACAAAAAGACATTTTCCATTCGTCTAAATCATCTTTAACCGCAAAACTACTTTTTAAATCTCACGGTCGGAGGATTCATAACATTTATGATACTTAATTTATCAAGTAAAAAAATTCATTTTAACAATAAACTGACGTACAAGTTTCACCTTCTATTGTACTTCTGCTAATATGGCATTTATCCATATGAAATGACTCACTTTCTTAGAGTTTTTTAATAGACAAGGATTAAAGACTTAAGTTGGAAAGAGAGATTAGTAGTGTAAGATGACTATTAAGTAATATTTATTGCTCATTCATTTCATTTTTCTGGAACAAATTCCGCATTATATGCGCTTAAACGTTTATTTTATTGCAAAAATGATTAAAAAAGAATTAGCCTTTAACTAAATACAATTTATTATGGAGTTTTGCAATATTGCACCATCCCAATGCAATTTTTATTCTGTTTATGATGCTGCAGAATATTAATGAATCCTGGCTTATAGGTTTCAATTAATTATTTATAAATGCAAAGCCATTTTATGCTAATGGGGAATAATTTAATAATTTAAATAAAAAATATAAACAAATAAATTACATGATTTAAGGGAATTTATTGATTGCATTGTGAGCTAATGTAAATTCCTCATTACTGGTGATAATAAAATATAAATACGTACAAGTCCTTGTTTGATGACAGAAGTTTTGTAATGTTGGTGGGAATAATTTATATAGTATTAAAAACCCTATCTGCATAAAAGACCTCTCATTGAGTTTATGAATGGTAAGGAGAGATTGGATTTTAATATTTACTTTATCATCGGGCGAGAAAGGGATGAGGAGGTGAACAGAACTACAATAGATGAGAAAGTGGAGTTTTTAACTCCAAGACCATTTCTTGCATTCGCAATTGCACTTTTGGCTTCTCTTTACTTACAGTTCACTCAACATTTTTAAGCCTATACCATACAGAATAATACAGATGCATACTCTTGAGTCTTGAGCTTTTGGTATTAGTACATCCCTATCCCTACCTCTAAATATCGTACCTAAATACTATTCTGTGCTTATTACTCTTATTACATTACAAATATCCAAATATTATATATACCAAATAATACACAAATGGATACATCTATAGTATGTACGTAATACTTAAATATCTCAGCATATGAAAACGGTTTTTAACTATTCCCTATTTTTATGAGAATTGGCTTTCTGACTCGTTTTCTTTAAATATTAAATCTGATGAAGATTCATAGCATACCTAACTGCATGGGCTAAAAACACAAATGGATTTAAAAATTAATTTTTAAAAATATTAATTGCTTGAGAAAATGTAAAATTTAAACATTAAAATTATTTAACTTAATGTGGAACAAAATAAACTCTCGTAAGATTGAGGATAAATATTTATAGGAAATTTCCAACGCACCACCACACGCTCACATGCATATTACACAAAAGTCAGTCACAGGTAGCAAATCCATGATATTACATGAACAAAGCTAGGAAGACAAAAGATAGAGACATAGGAACTTGCACATGATAATGTAACCTTAATTAAAAGGATTGTATTAATATTCAAACTACTAGTTATCGTTTTATCGTTCACATCAAAGTATTAAAAATTGTTCCTTATTCATTCTTATATAAATAGAATGCAATTTTACTTGTAATGGGGATAGGAATATGAAGGTTTTATAATTGAAAGTGAAGCAAGTCTCTACTGTGTAGATTTAACTTTTCATTTTCCTAGGAACAATGAAACGAACGTTGAAAGATTTTATCTCCATTATTAAACTTTATTCAATATACCTTTAGTATGCGTACATTTATACATTATGTGTCCATTGTGGGTAATATATTATGGTATAAGTAAATGCAAAATGGTTGAATTCACTGGCAAATTGGTAATTTGATCTTTAACTTCCGTAATTTTATTCGTATCCCTAATAAAAGTTTTATTCCAATTTAAGTTTAACGAATAAATAAATTCTTAAATACAAATAAATTAAATTAAAATATTAAACTAAACTAAAATAAATTAGTTTTTTTTTCAGTTTATTGGTAAACCTTTTTTACTCTCTCATTTTTACTCTATTATAATTAATTTTACCTTTTATTTTATAATATTATTCAACAAAGAAATTAATTAAAATTACGAAAATATGATTTGATTTGTGCAAACACCGACTATAAATAGCTAAAATTTGTTTAACTGGGTATGATATTGCATTAAATATGCTATGTTGAAGGTGGTGCGGTTATGTAAAATGATGATGAGCGAAATAAATGGAGGTAATTGGAATGACCGAGTGTTGAAATCTAGGAGTGTATTATTGCTCATGATGGAAGTTTAATCTAATCTCCCATCAATATTCGGTGTGAAGGAAGAAGTGAGGAGTTACATGACTTGGAATACAACCAACCACCTCTTGTTGGTGGAAAACTCGAGAGGGTCGCGGTTCGATTCTTGTGAGAACGAAGGCGAAAGCTGAAGGAATCTTTTACCATCCATCATATCCATATTCATTTATGCATTCGAGATGTGTGTTTGAACTCGAGGTATTCACTTGGCATAATCGATTTGCATCTCTCTCACATACATTCAAACACAGGTATTCTACATTACTTACTTTATTCAACCGCTCTCAGATTTTTTGGGATAAGCAGGCGTTTACATTTTTACTATTCACAATTGAAGTGATTTAAGTCTAAATACATGTATGCAATCTTTGTACGCATTGAAATCTCTAATCTGTAAATTATTTTCTAAGCTATTATCAGCCTTTACTTTTGTTTTGAACTAGATGAACCTTTAGATATTAGTTTATTATGCTTCAATTCGCAGCATACTTATAATTAGCTGAGCTACATATTGATAAATTTCATTCATGTATCAGTATATGTACGTATTATGTATGTATATAAGAATGTACTGATTAATTGTATTTAATTCGAGTCTTTAAAGGCAAAATTAACGCGCCATGATGTAAATTGCCTAATTCAATTAATTGAGTTTGAAAGCGTTCGAGATATTCTTAAGGAACAAGTGAGTTATGTAGAAAGTGAATGAATGCATTATTGTTAAAAGCTTCATAGACTAAAGAATAGGGAGAAACAAAGAAGGAAACAAAGACGTGCTTCACACCTTTTCTTAATCTTTGCCAATTAAAGTCCCTTTAGGTCTCATTGTCCACTCAAATTCCTTATTTATTACGACTGGGAATAGAAAGATTTCTAATGAATTAATTAGCGATTCAAATCACTCCCTTTTGACCATTCAATACTCTCCACTATCATCATTGATTCATTTTTATCTTTTTGCTCATTTTTTATGATGCATTTCACTCATTTAATTATGACATTTGGAAGCGTAGGAAAAGAAGAAAAGTAAAAGTTGAACTCTGAAGTTTTCAATTGCATGAGATCAAATCCCCAATTTGAATAAGGTAGAATAATTCATTGCGACATTAAATTTATAGACCAAGTAATCTATCGGGAAAGTGCAAACAGTAAAACAAATGATAATTCAAAATTCAAAAGCACCTTAGTTTAGATTCAAAGAACAAAATTCAATCTCTAATGAGTCCAATGCCAATTCTACTAGATTGGAATATCGAGCTTTACTATAGTGAAGATTGAGAAACGTGTTAAGTGTGGACTATGATTAAAAATGTCAAAGACATTTACCTCTGTGACAATACTTCACACTTAATTGTTAATGAAAAATCGTATTAACCATTTGAATGTAAGGTGTATTTGCTGCATTTGACAATGTCGGTGGTCGGTCGGCAGACACTAAAATTGTTGATCGTTTCTTAATACCCAAATTAAAATATCCTTTGCTGCGTACATACTTTATTCAATTCTTAAATTAAACAATTGCTTTCTTGTATGTCAATTGTTGCTTCGTAAAATTTTATTGTATGTAGAAATGTGTTTTCAGTTGGCTTTCCCCTTTATTTCATAACAAGGAGTATACTGAGAAATTAATTGAACACTATAGTAATTGTGCTAATTCACCTCTATTTATGTCAAAATAGACTTTTATGATAAATCATATTCGGCACAACTTTATTTTTACAATATGTGTATATTCCTTATCTATAATATTTTACACCCAAGCTAAGATTAAAAATTCTATAGTACCTAGGTATACTATAGTCGTTATTAAATCTAACGTTGTGGTTTGACTTGTTAATTACATGATATTCCAAGAAAAGGCCACTCTAATATGTAAATACAATATTATACGTCATTTGAATCAATACATAGGTATTATATACCTATACATAAATACATACATGTGATATAACAAAGAAAGTATTTATAATAGTACATAGATTTTTGGATTGCAACCCTTTCTAATGTATGTATGTATGTAGATATACGCCCCTCTTCCCAACAATTATTACATCACTGGGAAATGCAGCTCTACAATTGTGGTACTATATAAGTACATAGTATTCAAGACATTACTTGGGATTATTCTATATATTCCTAACTCAATTCTCATATTTAGTATTTGAGTTAGCTTATAATTATATAAAATACAGATGTTTATTAGTTATGTACGTGTAGTGTACCATATATAAAATTAATACACTAACGATGAGCTGTGGTATACTGAGGTAAATTACAACAGAATAATAGCAAACCGAATATTTATTTACAATTAAAATTAAGAATAGAAGATTTAGTTCATAAATAGTGTACATAAATACATATGAGTGTGACTGTGTGACATGAAATGACACTTTCAACTATTTCTGCAAATTTCCATTTGACGGCGTGTCGCGATTATTGTTATATTATGTGCATTTCGTGACAGAATGAATATTCTTGGAATAGCTTAAACCGCCACCTCGGTTCAGATGTTCAGGGTGAACAACGTAAAAAAGCTTAAGATCAAGTTTTTGGAACCCTGAAATTGGAATTATTAGTTATCCAATCATTCATCTTAATGCTCTAACAAAGTCAAGTTTGCATTTACACAATATTTCTAATACTATTAATAGGAAGGTATATACGCTATAATAGAAAAAATTGATGCACCACGTATGTAATATTAATGTAATATTACATACCTTCAGGTATTAGATATTATACAAATAGGTAGGATTAATTAATGTGTACAGTGTATAATAAATGCAATATACCTACAATATATACTTTTACTATTATTATATACGATTATGTCCATTTAATCATTTATATTAAATGTAATTTCATTAATTGTTATATATTTGGCAAATATTTATTTACTGTACCTGTATAAGTACATTGGTATGTATGGGGAAGTATGTGGATATTTTTGAGTTGTGGATTTTTCGATAAACGCAATTAAGATTTATGAGCGTATTACTCATTAGGTTTATAGATCATTTCCTTGAATGGTGATTCTATAGGGAGATATTGGATTGGAAAAGATAAATGTCGTTGTTGCATTAAATGAGGACGTGTGATGTCAAGAGGAATGTATTATTTGATGCGCGCCTTCCTATTTATTTTCATTCACCTCTTTTCACTCTCGTAGTAATTAGCATAGTTGAACTCATGTTATCTCACAACCATCTACATCAATTGGCAAAATCTATCGTTTCGGCTCAGCGGCGAATAGAAGGCCTCGTCAATCTCAGGTAGCTTTGTAAATTATATGCATATATAGTACAAATACTTACTTATTCGACGTTTGATTTATATAGATTGTTATTGAGGGAACTAAAGGTTATGAGTATGTTCAATAAATTAAGTGGCCCAGAAATAATCAAATGAGGTCAGTGGATTAAAATTCAATCGCGGGTGACCCGAGGAGTAAAAATACACTTTCAAATTTATAATAACCTCTAGATCCCTTCGCTCGATTACTTCTGCATGAGGGAGAGGAAACACATTATTCACTGGCTCTTTTCATCCCAACTTCAACTATTACTATCATTCAAAAATGAATGGAATAATGGAGATGGGTGAAGTGAAGGTAGTTTTAATTTATATTAATATTTATGCGTATTACACATCGATAGATCAATGTGAGATTTGAACATTTTTCGGCCTAATGATCTCAAATATGTGTTATTCATATGATCATTCTGAATTTCGAAGGAATCGTTCAACTTTTTAAAATCTTGATAAAAAAACTTTGGAAATTTTAATTCAAAGAAGGCTAAATGTAGTACTGTTGTATTTATCGTTAGTTTGTTCCGTTATAATAAAAATATACTGACTGATAACAATGATAACAAATATAACCAACAATGAATTTTAATAAGTTAAATGTTCTAAAGTAATATAATGAAATTGAGAATAATGTAAAAGTGATTCTTGAACCCCACGTACATTTTAATGGCTTAATGTTGTAACTTTCTATTATATTTGACTCCATTTACATACCACTTACGCAATATGTATTGACTATCTATCGTAGCTATTTTCCTTACTTGCCTCAAGAGTTAATACTCCGTTAAAAATTGGTCCTCCGCCCATTGGGTGACTCAATGAGAAACAAACTGCCTTTTGTGATATTTAATATTCTATTTACACTCCGCAATTATCCAAATGGCCAAAGAAGCCAGCGAAGAGAAAATGTGTTTAGAAAATCTTTATTTTGAGGAACCATTCATTCATCGTAAAACAGGGACAAATGGTTAAATATTCAATACGGTAATTTTGTCTAATTATAATTCAAATATTTATGGAGTTTTATTTACATAAACTTTGAAATCATCTTAAGAATGTTTACAAATTAAGAGAAAATGTATTGACGAGGATGTGGAGAGTTGGGGCATATGAAAATAAAAGAGAGAAGTGCATAATTAGCAGAGCGAAGTCTCAGAATGTACAACCTGTCCTTGGACAACCAACACAGCACCATTACCCATATTACAATACAAATTGATGTATTTAAAGTCTCAAGTATGGTATTTATAAACAATGCAGATGTAAATGAGTTACTGAAGAGGCAAACACATGCAAATGCAACAAACAAAATTTTGAATGTTTAACAATAAACTTGCAGACGTGCAAAGAACAGTCTACTCGTACATACCATAGTGTACTTCAATCTATTCTATATATCTGTATTTAATTAGGTACTTTTGTAAAAAAAAATGTGTTGTATTTAAGTATGCGATGAACGATACGATGTATATTTGATAGATTTATGATAGATTTGTTACCACAGTTAATGTAATGGAGACGATTTGGAAGTACTCATTAAACTCAATAATTCATTATGCTTCTTATAATCTTCTCATAAAGTATAGGTATTATTTATTTTATACATTTTCACTCACTCATGAAGAAGACGTTCATAGTGGAAATGTTTGCTAGTGCGATATCATATCCTACAAGGGAAATTTTTAAAACTGGAAAGTGGTTGAAATTGAGCGTGAATGAAGTTTTATTTGGGGCAAGATAAAAATGAATTGGTCGAATGGAAGATTTGAAGTAAATAATATACAGAAATCCCATACCTTTTTAGTTGATTTTTACTGGCTTGTTGATTTTCTTTGATGATTCGGTCGGACCTCGCTCGGTAAATGCCGATTAAAACTCCCAACGCACATAGGAAAAGAAGGAGAATTCTCAAAATCCGCCCTGAATGACCACCAAACAAATGACCCAATTTTTCACCCCAATTAACAGCCCTTAACATTGTGGAACGGTGTGGGTAAAAATTATGTGTTGAGTTATTTGTGAGTTATTTCACTAAACTTGGCTGAACTCTTTGGGTCGTTCGGCACTCAAGTGCAATCAGAGTCAGGACTTGAACAACAATTAGATGAAAAATGCAAGTCTTTGACACAGAATATTCCAGATCTCACCTCACTCTTTTCTTTGAAATGAGATTGAGAATTAAAGGTAGGGAGCGAATTGATGGGCGAGATGCGTTAAACAGCAGATTTTGTTTCATTTTCCTCCCTCAGTCGTCCTTCTTCTCATCAAAATTCTAAAAGAAACGAAGAACAAATTTTACTTTTTTTAGAAAGTACAGTGAAGGTTCATTAGCACAGTAGCACAACAACTGCCCAGCATTATTGATCAGTCGTCTATTGGAAATATAAGGAAGTCTTTTGATTGATGAAATATCAACAATTCTGAGAATTAATATGCCAATGGACTCACCAGCCCTCAGTAAATTTAAACTTGAAAATATGAGTTCAATAAATATGTCCATAACTTATTTGCTTAGGTATATATAAAAATGCTTCTGTAAATATTTTGATCGGAGGAGCTGAGAACATTTCCTCAATGAATCCTTGTACTCAATTCATTAAAATTCTCCGGGTTCTCCTTTTAAATATTTAGTTTAGATCTCAAGTGGATCATTAAAATTTCCGTGTTTGGAGTGAGACTTCATTAAACTCATATATAATAATTGAGGACTTATTTAATAAAAAAGAGTTTAAATGCTAACCTTCTCTGTCTGTTTCTCCTCTCTTCAAATACTGCCGATTCATGCCCTCATGAAGAGCTTAATGGACTTTTCCCCTTTTGTTTAAAGTAACAGTGCGTGGTGTATTCACAGCTCTTTGCGATGAGACGATAATGATGATCTTTCCAATTTGAGCTTCCGATCCCAACACGTAGATCTTGTTATCTCTTTCAAAAACGGGACGTGTTGAAAAACTTAAAATCAAAGATAATCGACGGCCAACAATGGCTCTGTTGTCCCATTAACTTTTAATAGGGCCGATGATTATATAGCAAAATTTATCAAATTGAAGAGTTGAACAGTGACTGAATGAACGGTGATATTTAGTGTTCACTAAAATATAAATATGCCTAAAGAACCTAATAGTTGGAATCTATTTAGAATCACACAGTCACTTTAACAGTCTTACAATTCCTATGCGTGGGCTGTGAATAGAGTTAGAAATTGTAATTACTGGAGCCCTGGATCCTAACTGTACTCTTCATCCAGAAACTCTTGTGAGTCTGGGAGTGACAATACAGGGAAGAGAGTGGAGGTAGCAGCGGCTCCTCACGTTCACAACTGAGTCCGTAGGCCGCTGTAGCTGCCAACTCCATGGGGCACAATGGGGGATGAAGGGTTGCGAGGGTGAGCTCGTCGTCCACCTTCAGCGAACCGCCAACCTCCTCCCTTTGTTCCCATTTGGTTCTTCAATGTGATCACCAGCTCTATGTAAAAGCCCTTACGAGATTCTTAAGGGTTTCTCTCGATTACATGCATATTATATTTATGTACGATTGAATAAATACCATTAAAAGGACAACTCCATAGTTATAATTGTGAAAAGTCATTAAGGGCAAGGCATCTTCTTGGATTTTTGGACGAAACAATAAATGTGCATTATACGTATCTGGCATTAGATTAGGCTGCATCTCTTTTTTACTTTTGGCAGCAAATGGCCAATCCATTATCTAATTTGCTATTGTTTTGACGGACCGGAGGCTGATGTTTAACCAAAGCTTTCTTTCAAGTTCGTCCTTTAACCTTTCATTTATTTTGTGTTGATTGTTTGTTTCCTCCTTCAGACTCACCAGTTTGGAGGCTTATTGACCTTTCGTGATTTCATCATTGTTTTAATATTTCATGGCTTATATAATATAATTCTTATTATTACTGACATAATAAGTAGATATAATATATCTAATATTATGCTGAAATGCACTTTAGTATTGAAAAGTGAGCCCAAACCCAAGTAATACCTTGTTACTAAACCGAAGTTTAGATGCATACCTGTATGTAAGTTTTTTTAAAATGCTAACTATCAACAATAATATATTTATTATTATAATGCTGTATACCTACTATTTGATACACTGCACTAATGTTTACTTTTGTTTGTCCTTTCTTCAGGAGGTTAAATATTATACTTATAAATATTTATAAAATTGTTTTATTGTGAAATGACACACAATGCAATCAAAACATTAAACTTTGCACTTGAATAGAAAATTATCGATAAGAAGACAAATACATATTTTTTATTCATTTTTAAGATGCAATGAAAAATATTTTTAGCTAAGATGCTAAATTCTAAGAATGTCTGAGGGTGAGTGAAATAAATACAATATATTAAATGTCAGTTGTAAGTGTAAGTACTCCTAAATACAAATTACAATTAGGTATGTGAGATATTCATTTAGGTACTTAAATTAATTAGATAATAAAGTTTTATAATTACCCAATATCAATTAAGTAGGTGCTTAATGTTAGAATATTTAATAGCATTATATATAAAATGCATACATAACTTATTATAATTATAATTACATAAGTATTTAGTACTAATTAATAAAATGTGTTTTTCAAGTTAGTATACTATACTTAAATGTAAATAAATCGATCAATTTAAATTAAATAAAGTGTTTGCAAATAAGTAAATATCGATCAGCAAATAGTTTTTAACAATAGGTAGTTATTATCAAAAATAATAATTAAATGAGTTTAGAACATCTTAATAATTTGCACCTTACCATAAATGTTTAGATGATTACTTGATCAGACGTACAAATAACTCAGGAGAAATATCTTTAAGACTGGAAAGAGAAAATTATTAACATTAATTCCAAGAATTTATTTTACAATGAAACAAACAGAAGTTATTTCAAATTCTAAATCTTGTTATTCAACTTTTAAATATTATACAATTTTTGGATATCTTTCTGGAGTTTTCCCCGTTGGAAATACATTCAGAGCTCAATCATTTGGCCCATTAAACTTCAAGAAATGTTCAATACCTTATTTTTCAACTTACATTCTGTACATCATCAAATTATTAATTGTCATTCAAACTGTAATCATTATAATGAATTCAAGAAATGGTCCCGGAAAAATGGATATTTTCTTTTCGATGGGATTTGAAAATATGACACAGTTTGTAAGCGGAATCGTCGGAGTTTTCTTCACCGTTTCGTTTGGACTCATTTGCCATTTTATTTGTTTAGCAAAAACGAAGGGATTACTTGAACTTGGAAAACATATTGATATATACGATGACCTTTACCCTCAACATGTATCGGATCGGCGCTTAACATCGCGTATAAAATACACATTCTTGTCAAGTATCATCATTGCATTTATCCCAGTCGCTTTGGCCTACAGCTACATCACAGAAAATAACCAAGAAGAAGCTATAAGAATTGATGTAATTCCTTATGTATTCAGCACAGGAAATTTGTATTTGATTTTAATTATTATATTTGTTTTTGTCTTTACAATCGAATACGGCGTTTCGTTCATTTACATTCAAATATTCTTTTTCACATCTGTGCTTCTTCATAGAATAAAAGATATTACTGAATGCATCAAAGGAAAATCTGGAGTTTGGAACAGGAAAAGCTCAATGGTCCCGAAAAATGAAAAAATGTCTTTGATATTTACCCCGTGGTTTCAGGATGAATCTAAAAAATCATGGCGTGAAATTTCAAAGCAATATTATCATTTTTCAGAAATTTTCTCTCATTTTGAGTATTTTGGAGGAACATATTTTACTACGCTTTTCTCAACCCTCATCATTTCTACCGTTTGTACCATCTTCTTTGTTTTTTCGGTTGACGAGCACGGAACTGAAATTTTTAACTTAATTGTTTTCATTTGTTGTTTTCGAATTTTCTCTCTAGCGGACTCAGGCGAGTCGTTTGTTCGAGAATATGAGAAAATGGTTAAAAGTTTGTTAAGAGCGAGACATGAGGCTCAATTCCACTCTGCTGAGAAGGAGGAGGTAAGTGAGAAACGCTTTTATTGCCAAAGTTGTGCCGAGAGAAAACTTTTATACAAAACCCTTTTTTCACCAACCCTTAAAACGGGCTCTGATGGTTCTTTTCGCTTCGCAAATATCTTTAAGTAATAGGTGTATTGAGTGCCAACTAATAAAACTCAATATGGGCTGTCGCTGTAATTTACATAGCAAAAAATTACTCTCTTCTATGTAAATATATTAATGCATAACCAAAATTAATCAAAAACAAGTAACACATAATTTTTACAACTTTTCTTAAAAATTCGCATTAAACTAAAAAAAAATTGGCAAGTACTTTCATTAAAATTTAAATATTATTCATAGCTATGCAGGCGATGATTAAGGATATAAATGGAAATTATAAGCATTGTCCGGCTATTTTGGTAAATATTCTACTTAAGGTATATTATACTGCGTAAGTATGCAAGGATGTAGTTAATTTTATTCACACGTGCTTATAAGTAATAAATACAAAAATATTTTGCATAATGATCAACGAGCAAAAGTCTTCTTCTTTCATTATATGGCAATTTAATGGCAAGTCATGTCGTCAATGTTGATCTTGAAATAGCGATAATTTAATTACTTCCAACGAAAAACACTTGTGAAACTGCAAGAAGTGTATGAGACAAAAGCGGCATTTGTGGGTTGACAAAGTGGTTGTAAAAACATTTGGTGTAAAGTCAAGGAAGCGGAAGAGCGCCGTCTCAAGTCTCCAACTAACCTTCCTCTTTCTTTACCAACTTTTTACCAAATCTTCATTTTTCTATCCATTTTTCTTTCAATCGGGTTTGAAGAGTTTAAAACTCCATGATGAATCACTTCGATTGTTGTATAAAAACCGTGGCGGTTGATTGAGAGCTGTGGATACCATTCACACGAAGGCGTCCTTGAGTCCCTCTCGTTCCTCGTGGCTTCCATTTTACACCTTAACTAACTAGCTTCCACTCAATTCCACTTGTTTCATGCGGAATTCACATGTTCTCTTCCTAATTTCCATTATGCTTCTCCTTCCGTCGCTAAACCAGTCATTGTCATTTTTAATAGTGATTTTTTTAATATTTTAGTTTGAGGAATTTGTCAAGTTGGTTCAGTCAATTCCACTTACCATTTCTGGCAATGGATTTTTTACTGTAAACAGGCAGAACGTCACTTCTGTAAACTAAAATGACTAATAATAAAATATAAAACCATTAATGTTAAAAACAATGAAACAAATTTTTTGGACATTAATTCAATTTAACTTATCCATTTTTGATTGTATCTTTAATTATTTTCAGATCGTGAGCGTGATAATTACTTACATCATTGTTCTAGTTCAATTCATGCAATCTGACAAAAAGAACCAAAATTCGAATGTAACTATTGGCCCTACTACAACGATGGATTCTCTTCAGACAACGAGCCGAGAAGAATAAATTGAAAAGGAGAGGGTAACGGAATTGTTTGCACAAGGGATGCTCTCATTAAATATGCATTTATGAGACTCCTTTGAAATGGAAATGCCGTATAAAAGAATAAAAGGAATAAATCGATAGCCACTTCCTACACCCTTAACTCACTTTAGACAATCTTCAAGGAGACCTTCGGAATCTTAAAATGACTTTCAGTTAAATTTCTCAACTCGCTATGCATACTCTAGTTTATAATTTGAAAAAAAAAGATTGCGAAATTTGCAATGTTCCAAACTTCCTTCCACCCAAACCATCTCTTCAAAAACTTGAAATCAATAAACATGAAAAGTTTTCGGCTCGTTTATCTTAATACAATATAGAGCAAATTGCCTCTGGTTCAAAGAGAAACTTTTCCAACGAAGAAATTTCATTATAAATTAATTGAACATTTTGTTAAATAGGAAGGATAGCATGAAAATGAGGATTCTTTCCAAGTTCGTTTCGATTCTTAAAAGATGTTCAATTTTAGATTCAAAATTGATCCGTTTGGCTTAATGGCCCAATTTCTATTACTATTACTATTTGAACATTGAAGTCAAAGTCGCTAAATTGAACACAATTTATTTATTAGAAATTCTTTTTCTAATAATGTACAATATATGTTAATTGATTTTGGGTGATCAAATAAACTCGTTTTAGGTTGATTTTACATAAAAGTGTAACAAAAATATTAAGGATGAAAATAATTTTTTAAAATTTAAAATACGAAATAATATTTAGGTATAAATATAGTATGAATCGAGTAAATTAAATTTGCCGTTGGTCATTGAGATATGTACGAAACGTCGAATGTTTTTTATATGAATTGTAAAAGGAAAGTGAAAAATTCATAAATCTCATCTTCAATTCCTTTAAAAGAGATATAAGGATGGAAATAAATCTTTAGGGTTTCATAAGAGAAGGATCGGGAATTCCAGAAGTTTTGGGGGCATTTTAAAGTCGAACGTCAGAGAGTTACTGGGGATCTTCAACAGATTGGAGTGTGTTCAGACTCAAAAACTCCAGTCCACCAAAGAGGATTACACCAATAGACTGAACTTATATCGTCCGTTCAAACACATACCATTATGATTTCATGATATAATAACAAGGTCATATAATCCAATGCTCGACCATCTCAGACTCTCCAAGCAAATGAAGATAAATGGTGAGAGGTTTGTCTATATAAAATACATTCATCTAGTTATGGAAATGGTCCTTATAAGTATTTAGAACAACCTTTGTAAGTACTTATAACATAAGGAGTCATTATAAGAGATGCAGTTGGGTTGCGGGTCTTAATTGAAGGGGTCGAGGGAATCGAGTTGATTTAGATGGAGAGCTCCGAAGGATTCCTGGAGTCGACCCAATTCCTAATTTCTAATCGTCCAAAGATGTCACGAAATGGTCATGAGAGAGAAAGCGATGAATAATTTGAGAAGTGGACGTCTGGGAACATGTAGTGGAGATATGTTGATGATGGAAGCAAAGGGATCGATGAGGAGCGTCGTCCATGCGCTCTGCTTCTTGCGGACGCCCTTCCTTCCTTTCTCCGATTTCGGGAGAAAATCGGGGAACGTGAGGGGAGTCGGACGACTTTCCTCTCGATGACTCAACCCTCAGTTCACACTTTCCTCATTTACCTTCAGCTCCTCTGTCAAAATAAACTTTCAATTCACGACCCTTCCAGGTCCACTGTCACACTATCGGCCTTGTGGTGAGAAAAAGGCCGCTTAAAGTTTGGTGGGTCGGTCTGGTCTTCGAGCCAGAGCTGAGAAACTCTGTTTTGTGTCTCCAAAGGGAAAAGTTCAAAAGACTTGGCCCGAGTATGTGAGACTCATTCATCATCATCTGCTGTCTGATTATGTTTCGACTAACGTAAGTTTAATATTTTAAATTAATCCAATTACTCCCACTTTCACTTTTTCCTTGTGTTGGTCGGACGGACGTCTGCAGCTCCGTAAATTCCCCCACTGCCGCATGTTTTGTTTAAATAATACATTGGAACCGGAGCGGGAGAACATTCAATTTATCTCATCAAAAACAATGCAGAGGAATCTCAAAGAATCTCCTTTGTTCAATGCCCCGTGGAGGAATATTCAAAAAAGTTTTATTTGGAAAGAACGTAAAGGAAGAAAAAATAAATTGATTAAAAACCGGAGATTTATCCAAAGTTTACTCAACTGAATGAATAAAATTAAGGATAGGAAATGGGAACGTAAAAGCCAAGCTCATTTGTTCGGGGATTTCCTTTAATGTGGAGCTTTGAACTCTCGGATATGATTAGGTATTTATTATACATATAGGGAAGTTAATATGAGAATGATGATTGAACACATGGGTTATTCATCGGGCATTAAATCATTTCAGACCTCTTTCATTGTGGATCAATTGGGCGATTATGCGAGAAAGCATATTATAAATTCTAAAGACCGCTGACACAAATGTTCGACTCCGTTGAGTGGAGTTTTGGAAGTTATGTAAAGTCATTGCATGTAAAATGGCTATATCACAATGTCCTATTACAACTGTGACGATCCAATTGTTTTCTAACTGAATGTCGTGTGCTTCACGACCAACTTCGACCTAACTTTCCGAACCTTTGAATCCTTGACTTCTTTGTTGGTAATTGAACTGTCTCCCCACTTGGCCCAATTTGGAGTAAATGTCAAACCGACGCATCTTTTATTCTTTCCACTTTCCTCACAAGACTTGCGGAACTTAAACTTTCCTTTGTAAAAATTCTCCAACACCATGACCCCTTTGATGGAAGGTCAAAGGCGGAGTGTTGTGAAGAGGAACATAAGCCCGCTTTATTTACCTTCCACATCCATAATGGATTTTCGTGGCTGGAGTTTGAAAGCAAAGGCCATTAGGAGCTTATAAGAAGATACATTTATATTGTCTTCTGGTGGAACTTGATTACCATGCTTAGCCACACAGTCTATTACATCATACATACTTAGCTCATGTGGTTATGTTGAGTTATATTATCTGTATTAGTATAATATCATCATTTATAAGGTTCCAGCTAAATTCTAGTTTTCTTGAATGCAAGAAAATCTCTAAAGACTAAAGGGGAATGTAGAGAGGAGATGGAGAGATAAGAAGAGGTAATGAAATTAAGGAACCATTTACCTGGAAATCGTTTTCCAACTCCTCGATTCTCAAACTTTCGAATGCTTTTACTTTTGGTGAAAAGGAGTCTATCGATTTGCCCTCTTTCGCTTCGGTCCAAATTGCCTCTCAGCTCACCTGAGCTATGAGATGTTCCATATAGGATTTGCTGAGCTCTTCACCTTCGGTAGCTGCCGCCTCCACCATTACTTTATTTCCGCTTCCTCCCTTGGTGGTCATTTATTATAGTATTACTTCTATCCACGGACGAACACTTCACCTATCTGGTATGTCACAGAGTGGTTTTTCTATTATGGGCTCCTTCTTGTATGAACTCTCAATTGAAACCACATATTGTTGAAGGTTCTCCGCTCACGTACTTTAACCCCCATATGCATTCCTCTCGTTTCATTAAACTCAATTCAATTGGGACGTTCCAAGTGCCCACTTGATCATATACATACATAGAAGACCTCTGATAAATTATTCACTTCGCCGGACCCTTTCGGTTAATTCGGGTTTGAAAAGAAACCCTTTTCAATTCTCAATTTTATCCAATTTCCGAATTCCTCAATTTTTGAATTTTCCTATTAAAATGTCGGCGATATGTGGAATATCAACAAAGTTTATTGCGTCTTCAGACTGACTGTCTAATAATTTTGGGAGGTTGAAGTGAGTGATTGAGTCTGGAATATTCTCCAAATCCCATTTCATCGTTGAGAGGAAATGAGAATCGAATGAGAAATGCGGAGTGGCAACCATCGTCCTTAATTCTCAATTCTATTACCCATAAACTCCCAAAGTTGGTCTAAACTCTTGGGAGGAAATAAAGAAAAAGCTAATGCCTGCATGAGTTTCAACTCTACTACCGACACAATGTGTTGCAAGTTGTAATACAGACGTCAAAATGTTTTCAGAGTAGAAAAAAACCTTCTCTTAACTTCCAAATATCTCTTATGTGCTAACAAAGAAATTTCTTTCGTTTGATATTACATATGTGTATGGAAAAGTTGAGGATAAGTTTAGTTTCTTCGTTTATAAAACTTCGTCTCTTCATTTGTTTGCTTTGGGTCGTAAGTTTTTTCTTTAGTTTTTTCACCCGTCTTATAATAGAGAAATGGAAGAGTTGTAATAGACAAATTCCCTCAACAGTTCAATTTGTCCGAAACAAGATTTTGAGTTTCCCCGCGAGAATTGTGTGAGGGGAATGGATAAAAATGGAGCATGGTCGTTTTGGTGGAATGGGTTAATCATTTGAGGTCATTATTTCATCTGCGAGGGAAGAGCAGATGCTGAGGGTGCAAGACCTACTTGAAAAACAAAAATGATATTTTTAGCACTTTCACATCTCCCTGAGCCGAATTCAACTTCCTCTGCGGAAATTTCTCGTGTTCGAACCAGAATGTAAAGAAGTGCTTCATTTCCCATACATAATTCCACAAGGAACTTCCCATCACTCCTAGTCTTCCGCTATTGTTGTAAGAGTTAAAAGAGCCATTTGGTGATGGGAGATTTTTAAAATCTTTTTCTGTAATCATTATAAGTAAAATGGATCTTCTTGTTTTAAGCATCCTTGTGATAAGTGTCCTGGCAGGTCTCATGTTGTGTCTTTATTTCCTTGTTCTCAAAGAATTCTGTCTACATTCACAATTGGATAAAGAGAATTCAAATGATTCTCCGGAAAAAGTAGAATCAAAGATCTGATAAAATGCCATTGACGAAGTCCAATCTGTTTTATACATACGTACCTAAAGATAGTTATTTATAAAAACATCATTTAACTGTATATTACAATAATTATTTTGTTTAATTTTTAATGTACAAAATATCATGATAATTTAGGGTTCATTTCATTTAATCCTAAATATAATGTTTTTTCTAGGAACAATAAAAATGCTGGTTCAAAAGTGTGGAGTTGATCGACAACTTTTACAAAACCTTGATGTAAGTGAAAATCCAGAAGAAACCCTTCAAATAAACCAATCACAAAATTTGTAAGTATTCATTTTTTTGCTAAAAATTATTCTCACCATTAATTTTTCTTACCTCTGAGTATTTGTAACATACTTAACTGTATATATAATATGTAACAAGTTGGAACCAATGGAATTAAAATTGTGAATAAAAGTGGTTTAATGATGACAGAAAATCCGATAGTTGGTCTCTTGAGGACTCAGAGACGGGCCGAATTACCTTCACTGACAAAGTTAATGGAAACGCTGAAGACAACGAAGTAGTTGAGGGAAAACTGACCAACTTGCGTAGTTTGAATTTGAACAAAATGTCTGACGCGTATTTGTCAAGTGTGAAAACGGAGACTTTAAAGCACAACAATAACAATGTGCGACAAGGGCCGCTCTCGGCCCCCAACACCCCTGAAGTCCTTCGGAAACAGCAAATGCTTCTCAGAAACCGAATTGAGTCCATCACTTCGGGGAAGAGAGAAAAGATGGAATTTAATCAAATGATGAAGATTCAATCTTACGATCGAGATCGCCCGGTTTCTTATCACGGCCGCTCCACCGACCTCTCCTTCACTCCACCTGTCAACAAGCGGCATGTCACGACCCTCAACGGGGGTCGTGGACGGAAGGAAGCAAATCTCATCAATCGAAGATCCATGCCCTCGCCTTTTCTGGAAAATAAGCTCAGAGAAAAGTTTGGTGAGTTCCGCTTTTATGAACATTTTATTTTTCAGATCAAATGACTTTATATTCCTTTAACAATTTTCAAATAGAAACGGGCAATTCGGATGAAGCACTTTTATTATTTTTATTGCTCTATAGATTCCTTATTTTATTCTACATAGCTTTTGAATGAGAAGCATATAATATATTGTCTATATACAGGAAATATTTTATCTATTGTAAGACTGCACTATGTCAGTGTTAACACAGCCCAAAGTATCAATTTTATGTGGACAAGAGTAAAACAAACATTTTTACGAGCGGAGACAGTAAAGTAGAAATCAATTTGTTGTCATCAAATATCAGTATACATTTTTCTCTCTTTAAATGACTTTGTGCAGATGTATCTGAGTTAGACACGAATCTACCACGGATCGACCTGGAAGCCATCGAAAACCATTTGCGACAAGCGCGTGAAGAAGAACGAAAGGTTTGCAATTTCATTTCTTTTCCTATAAAACTTACTTTACACATTGGGGTTGTTTAATGTCATTAAACAAACAATGTAAAATTAAAGGCTCTTAATGGTTTCCCGTAGTTCAAAATTTCCCCTCTTAAAAATGATGGGATGCGAGGGGATTAAAATATTTTGCATTTTTTGCCAACCATCGAAGTTTTTTTGAAAGAGTATGTGATGTGATTTAAAAGGGGTGTGTGTGTCGATGCATGTCGACATGAAATCCGTTTTGGTCTATTACTCTTCCATCCCCTTCTTTTCCACTTTTAAGGGGATTTTGCCAGTTGACTTTTAGTGGGCTAAAAGATTACTCTTCTCCTCCGCGTTGCCATTTAATAAAACATTAAAAATTAAGGACATTGGAGGAAAGAGGGATTTACACAAAAAATATAAAGCACTACGATTTAGCTGGAAAAGGGATTTTACCAAAATGTTCATGAGATATCATTTGGACCCGAAATACCGCCATTATAAAAAGGACTCGAGATTCATCTCGGACCTTTACACCATCACTTATGATGACGCTATGAGTTCTCTGGGAGAGAAATTGCCCCAAATACACAATCTGGTATGTGAAGTCCTACTCTCACTTTTTTAATTCTCCAAATGCTCAATTATATTTTGTTCGTAAATATTAACTTTAAATATTTAACATGTCTAAATAAGATTTAAATTCTAATTAAATAAATATTTAAGAAGTTAAGCTGTTATTTACAATTTCTTTTAAATTAATTTTGTCATATTTAATTTTTGCTTGTATTTTAATATACTCTACATACGTATTTACACCACTTTAATCAGATTTGAATTAACTTTACACATAAAGGTGAAACTACTAGAATAATATAAAGCTTACTGTTAATAAATTATAAAGCAGATTTTTCTTAATATTAGCAATGCAATACGGCAATACACAAACTAATTATCAAGTTACCTTTCTAAGATTTTTTTCATATTACTCAGAATTCCATCAATATCAGAACTTAAATCTCCATTTTCCAACAAAGGGCAGCTGTTATTATTTACCAGTAAACCAATAGGTATGAGCATTTTATATGCCATTACATTCAATTACTTCAACATGCAACACTTGAAAACATCCTATAAAAGAAAAAAATTGTGTATGAATTCATATTTCAGAAGATTTTCGATTCCCACTTTATCCAAGAGATCCTAATCAGGTATATTGTGTACTCTAATGTATATGCTTCATGGTAAATGCATAATATAGCGTTGGTATTGAAAGGGTATTGAATGACCATTCGATTTTTCAACCCACACATGGTTCATGTACAGAATGTACACTCTTAGCAAAGAAGGAAACACACACAGGAAGGTCATTCCCGTCCGGAGCGGCAACACACACCATTTGTTATTATTGTAAAAAGAATACGAGCTTAAGTCAATCTGTGATTAATTTTCAATATAACTGTCCATATTCAAACAATTTTATATTTACAAAATGTTTAACTCTGTTTTATCTTCGTTAAGAAATCAAAGTGAAAAGTTCAAAGACACGATCAATGCAAACGTGCCAAGTTCTGATCAAATCATTCATTTTTCTGCAAAGTTCAAAGAGAGTCTGATTGAAAAGTCAAGTCAATTGAAAAACAATGTCGTTGAGACCTCGGCTGTTCTTAAAAATAATATGGGAGAAAGACTGGGACCATTTTTGCCCAAAGATACTTATTTATCGACCCAATATGAGGAAAAGAAAAAATTAGAGACGTTGAATTACTTTAAGAAATCCAGAGAAATTGTAGAAAATTGCGAGCGTGATCGACGACGGCGAAATCGAAGATGTGAATCAAATAATAAACGACCATCAAGACGTACGAGAGACGAAATGAGAAAATTGAATAAAAAAGGAATTCCAGACCTCAAATGGCCTATGCTGCTAAATGGGAACAGAAGCTGGGTGAATATCGAAGCGAAGGAGGAAGAAAACTCGTCAAATTCCGAAGAGACTGAGAGCAGTGAAGAAGACATTACACAAAAATTTGAGAGAGTTATTGGACGAGAATCAATAAGAAAAGTATTTTCTAAATTACTTTTTACGAAATAATGAAATAACCAAATGATGTACACTTGTAATATCTTTATTTTTATAATAATGTTAACAAATGATATCTTCAATGACATTTTGTTTTTATTGGTCAACATCTGACCACGTTATGATTCATGTTTTGAACAATAGAGTCACCGGACAGTGGAATTTAGGCATTTGACCTTTTGAATGAAATACCAACCATGGATTTAATTTCCTTGAGTCGGCTTTCATTTACGAATTCCTCGTCTGCTCTGTTTTCCACCTCATCGAATCCGAGTGCTAACGAGCCAATTAAGACCCTTTTCCCACTCTTGATGCCAAAAGGAGTCACAATTTCTTTTTCTTAACAGAGACGATCGGACCGGGAGGAAATTCGTCGCCGATTGGCCCTTGAATCTGAAGATCTGATTGATAAACCAGCTGGGCGAAAGCCAAGCTTACATTCCAGGCTCCAGTCAAGTGAGTGCTCATGTTTAATATGCCTTAACATTTATGTTCCTTATCTCATCATTTCTTTATGATTTTTCAATGACGATTGGATTAGGCATGAATCTTCAAATTTGTTTCATGAACGAAACAGCGTCAGACTCCGAGTCTCCCAATTCTGACACTGAGGCGAAAAATCAGCAGCCGGCTAGTCTCCCCACCTTCAAGGTGAATACTAAAAATGTCTTAATTTTTATTCTTATTTAGTATATTAGGTAAGTAAGTTGTATAATAAGTAATTCAATTATTATAACACATGTAGTAATATGTAGCTCCTATATGTACCATATATTAAACAAGGTTCATATAATTAAATCATTAATCATCTTATCTTTTCTAATAAAACCCTGTCAGATTCCGATGTAAAAATATCCCATGCTATCTCTCGATTGTATTTACTTGAACTCGACATTTGTAATTTATAGGGCCAGCCAGGGAATGCGAAAGAGTTAAATAGCAGCGGCAGTACTTCTGTGCCGAAGGAGGATTTTTACGCAAAACAAGCAAGATTGCAAACGGAAGCGAGACAAGCACTTTCTCAAGCAAAAGAAATGGCAAGGCTTCAAATGGCACAGGTTCGAATAAATACGCTACTAAATAACCGCAAATGAAGACCATAATGGTTAAAGTTCCTCTAGCCGGAAATAATAACGTAGTTGAACTTTGGTTTTATTCTTATAATTATCATAATAATAGGAGAAGGACCAACGACTGAGTTCTCCTATTACCGAAATGGTTCGAAATTCGCTTCTCAAGGTCGGGATCACTTTACCTCGGGAGAGACGACGCGTCAGTCGGCAGCTCCTTACTGAAATGAACATCGCCCAACTTCAAGTTATTGTCAATGATTTGCACACACATATCGAAGGTTCGCTTTTTCATTTTATGTCATTACCCATTACCAATCGTAAAAAGGATGTCTGCAGAATAAGCAAAATGATGTTATTCAATTAATTAAAATTATCGATTTTTTAATTACAGTATTAAATGAAACGCTCGTGTCAATGTTGTTGGAAAGAGATGATTTACACATGGAGCAAGACTCCATGCTTGTGGACATAGAAGACTTGACAAGATACTTGTAAGGATCAATAAATCGATTATTTAAACATAAATAGAATGGATGAAGAATGTAATATGAGCTATGGAACTATTGGTTTATTAAATATTATTTATTTATGCAGAGCTGCCAAAGACAATTCGCCTCACCAATCGCTGCCGTTAATTGCTTCGAGCAGGATGCTTCTTGGGAAAAAATGAATCTCAGGTTGCGCTAACTAATTACTAATATATAAAACATATAGAACAAATTATTTTCCTTTCAATACTTATCCTTTGTGTATAAAAACAAATTATGATGTGCATTCAATATTTACTTACCAATAATAAATATACGAGTTATTTCCAACTTAATCATCCCAAAGTTATTCAAACTGAGGTTGTTATTTATTATTAATTAAAACCACGTTTATTCAATTTTTTGAGCAGCAAGTCACAAATCTGCCAAGTTTAATCTTACCTACTATTTACTATTGATGCGTGTGAATATAAGAAAATATTCTTGTTCGTAATTACATAATTATTAAGCTAATTAATGATTACCAGTGAATTGCTTAAGTCAATCAAAATCTGAAGTTTATTTATTAACAATTTTCAGTATTTTTTATATGAATCCAATTAAATTATAACTCAAATTACCGATACAAGACCACCGCTGCATTCAACTATTTGAAATGAACAAATCTTAGAGTTCCCGATCATTTTCCATCTCCTAATAATATTTTACATTGTATGTACCAGCACTGTATAGATTAAATGAATACTTTATTAACTAATCCGCACTTACTATAAGGTAAATCGAATGAACCCACTCACACAAATACATTAAATGATTCAGTTGTTGTCAATATGTAATTAGTTCATTGTCATAATAAATACAATGATGGATTGTGATCTTGTAAAATCTCTTTTACATTTTATGTAGACTGAAATATATGTAGATATATAATATAGTCATTGCAAGTATTAATAAAACAGGAAACTTCAATACTGCTGAATCTTAAAAGATTAATAACAAATGATCAAATTATTAAATGAACATATTAAATGTACCTACTCAATAATACAAGAGCACGTAATATTAACATTAACATAAGGTATGAAACCCATAAATAGGTAATAAGTAATTACCTTGAATTACAATATTGGTATGCTAAACAATAAGCTACATAATGTATAAGATGAACCCATTAAAGCTTAACCAATATTACTAAATGTCAATCTCGTTACTTATCCCAATAGAGTACTTGAAAATCTATCATTTTCGAATCTCATATTTAATTTACTTTATTCTTTTTTATTCTAATACATGTAATGGTATGTAATAATAAGAGCATGTCAATGTCATATATTCTCCAGTGTAAGTTACGTACGAACTTTGACCGGTAACGGGGCGAGAAATATAATGTTATAATTGACCATTGT